>JAVTVY010000264.1:0-36789 GCA_036873755.1 Hanleya hanleyi
TAGACAGGAACCGAGGCACTGAGTATGTCAACCTTGTACAAAAGCTGGAGAAGAGATTTGGACCTCCCCGAGACTGTTCAAATTCAGTTTCAGAATGCCAGACAGACTCCAGATGAACCTACTGAGGATTGGGCTGACCGGATTCTCTCTCTGGTCACAAGAGCATTCCGCAATTTACCGGATGATCATATGTACCAACAAGCAGTCTTAAGATTCTATCGAGGCTGTGCTGATAAGGATGCTCGGCAGCATGCCGCCAACGCACGTCCATTGACCATCGAGGATGCCATTGACCGTATACGCTGGTTCCAGCATACAAATCAAGCAATATATGGTAGGACATCCAGGAAGGAGCGAGATATGCGCTACATCAGTTCTGATTCTGAAAGGGGGGATAGTCCCATCAGGGTTCGCATTGCAAAGCCGACATCAGCATCAGGATTTTCCGCAGATCATGACATCCGATCAGGCAAGTTAGAAGGTCAAGTCGAGACACTGGCCACTGACATCCGACGTCTCACCGCTGAAGTGCGCAAAATCACATTTGCATTATCGGGACGTCGACGTGGATCCAGCAATTCACTCTCACCATCCCGTAGTGGCCCACTTCAATGTTTCGGTTGTTTAGGCCGTGATTGCCCTTCAAGCTCTCCCAGCAATAAACCGAGAGGGGAGCAAAAAGTCACTTTTGGCAAAACGCCGTCGCTAAACGAGAGCGAGTCGTGCAGAGAGGCCTAAGCCCGATCCGTACTGAGCACCAATGCCTCACCCAATTTATCTCGGACCATGGAGACGGGCTCGTAACAGACGCGCCATCTTCAGACGACGCCGAGCTTCCAAGCTAAAGATTCCATGCTCGACCACCAGTCCCAGCCTATAGTGGATGTGAAATACATTGCTGGCGAGCCATTTAGCGATACCAGTGGATGGGAAGTGGATGCTGGTATATGTAACCTGTTACTTGACTCTGAGGAAGATCAGAGCAGTGACGAAGAAATTACAATATGCCAGATCCTGCCTCACCACACAAGCCGTGGAGGATACCGCAGCAGAAGTGCCCATAGTATCTAATAGGCTTTACAATGCCATGAAGGTGAAACCACCCAAGCTAAAGGAAGTAACAATGTATGCTGCAGGGAGATGAGGATGGGAGGTTTCATCATTGGACCGGTGGACGGTCCATTGGCCCAGATCCAGGGCCTCACCACACAAGCTGTGGAGGATACCGCAGCAGAAGTGCCCATAGTATCTAATAGGCTTTACAATGCCATGAAGGTGAAACCACCCAAGCTAAAGGAAGTAACAATGTATGCTGCAGGGAGATGAGGATGGGTGGTTTCATCATTGGACCGGTGGACGTAAAATTAGGTGACACAGATTTCATCGAACAAATGTTCGTTGCCTCCATAGAAGATGACATGTTGTTGGGTTTAGATTTCCCCATGCTACACGAGGCGTCATTGGACATGTGCAAGGGCTTACTGCAGATTGGCAATCAGATCATACCCATGATCTTGGGGAAAGTTGGTCAACCACCTCGGGTTGCGAAGGTTACCATTAAAGAGAGTAATCTGTAGAGAATAGTAGTCCCGCCTAATTCAGTACGTCGATTGAATTGTTCCATAAGCTAGGAAATGCTTGATTACATGGTTGAACCGGTCCCTGATGTCAAAGTTCTGGTGTCCAGAACTCTTCGCACCGGTGGCACCAAAGCTGCAGTTTGTTTCATGAACACCACAGGCCGTAGCATCGTATTGAAGCGGAACAATGGCATTGCCAAAGCAGTGGAAGTCTTAAGTGTGCTCCAAGAGAACCAGTCCGGGGAAGTAGATCACATAGGAGTTCGTCAAACTACTGAACCAGATGATTTAGAGGCTAATCCGGAACCACCAGTGATAGTGCCAGAACATCTACAGGGCTGTTTGATCGATCATCTGTACATCTGCAGCCTCGAGTTCGCCAAAGGCTGGCCAAGACATTACGGGACAATGAAGATGTCTTTGGAAAAGATGAGTTCGACCATGGTAACTTCACAGCCATAGAACACTGCATAGACACAGGCACTCCTCAGCGGATGCGGATGCGGAGGACACCAGCATGGTTCGCAGTAGAGGTAGAGGCTCATCTCAAGCAGATGTTAGATGCAAATGTAATACAAGCATTCATATCTGACTGGACTTCCGCTCCCATCCTCATCAAAAAGCGGGACGGAGGGGTCAGATGGTGCATAGATAATAGGGCCTTGAATTCTGTCACAACCAAGGACGTCTTTCCATTACCATTGATATCGGAATGCCTGAATACTCTTGCTGGAAATGAGTGGTTTTCAAAGTTAGATGCTAACTCTGCATACTGGCAGATCAAGATTCAAGAGCAAGACCGGAAGAAGATTGCGTTTTTGACCAAGTATGGGCTGTTTGAATTCACTAGAATGAGATTCGGGCTGTGCAATGCCCCAGCAATTTACGCGCGAGTATTGAATCTGGTTCTGCAGGGGCTCAGCTGGAATATAGTGTTGGCGCTTTTGGATGACAATCTAGTTCTGGGTCCGGATGTGGATAACCACTTTGACAACCTGAGAAGGGTTTTAACCGTTTTAAGGAACATAAACTCAAGTTAAAACCCTCGAAATGTGAGCTATTTCGGCGTCAGACAGAGTTTTTGGGCCGGAACATCAGCAAAAACACAATGATGATGAGTAGAGAACACACACAGGTGGTCGAGGCATGACCCACACCCCGATGCACTAGAGATGTGGAGAAGTTCCTTGGTTTCACAAACTACCACCGGACTTTCATTAAAGATTATGCCAAGCTAGTAATCCCGCTGTATGCGATCACGGGAAAACGACCATTTAAGTGGGATACGGCACAGCAGAGTTCCTTTGAGGCTATCAAAGAGAGATTGCACTGCCCCTGTACTTACCTTGCTCAACAACACAGATCCATTCATTCTAGACACCGATGGCTCGAACTTCGCCATTGATGCGGTGCTAATCCAAGTCCAAGCTGGTGCTGAACGAGTTGTTGCATATGGGGGTATGGTGCTTACACCTGAGGAACAAAAATATTGTACAATCAGGAAGGAGCTGCTTGCTGTGATGCGGTTTACCAGACAATTCCGTCATTATTTGTTGAGACGAGCTGTTTTTGTGAGGAATGATCACAGCAGTTTAACCTGGTTACTGAGATTCAAAGATCCAACAGGACAACTAGCCAGATGATTCGAAGAACTGAGCCAATATCACCTGACTATCCAACACCGCCCTGGGAAACGGCATATAAATGCCGATGCCATGTCTCGAATTCCTGAGAACGAGTATTGCCCCAGTTTCCGATTGGATGTTAACTTAGATGAGCTCCCATATGGGGGGTGCCGATATTGTATCAAGGCCCACAAGAATTGGGCAAGCTTTCAAGAAGTAGTGGATGAAGCTATTCCGTTGGCCAGAACCACACAGCTGCACGGTATGATGATGAACTTGGATAGGGAGCACCAGGATGCACCTCACTCAACTTCTGTGAATAACCGTCAAGATTACAAGGGAAGTAGGAGAGAAAGACCTAGATAAGCCTGCAACTGTAGGTCCTGAGGCATATGACCAACATTCTGACAACAGCACAAATCCCTCCGAGGAGAGGCCATGGGATCCAGGTGGGAGGGGAAGAGAGCCCAGAATCGAGCATTCCTGTTATTGCCGACAGGCCACACTTTTGGATTCTCCTATGGTACCCTTGATGCAGGAGTGCAGATGGATCCAGACATCCCCTGTGAATGTAAATCAAGACTTCTTTTTATCGGGCTATTCTGTCGAGGACATTTGCCGTAGATAAGCTTCTGATCCTAACCTTCAGATCCTACAGACCTGGTTAAGGACCAAAGAGGAACCAACAGAAGGAACCCTTTTTACCAGTAGCCCTAGCAGCAAGAAGTACTGGATTAATAGAGATATCTTTTTCTTGGACGAACAAGGTGTATTGTGGAGGAAGCGTATTGATGAACAGCGGGATGCTCTTCTGATCATCACTGCCACACTGAAGGATGAGATAATCAAACTCAATCATGATATTCCTGCAGCGGGACATCAAGGCATAGACCGCACAGGATCGAAAACCAAGAAAAAGTACTATTGGTATGGGATATCCCGTGATATCAAAAGTTTCGTCCTGAGTTGCAAGGCCTGCAAAGCATGCCAAACTTAGTATGACACCGTCCCACGCCAGTATGCCCATGGAACGTATTCATTTAGATATTTTGGGACCCCTTCCCAAAACGGCGAAAGGAAATATATATATATATTAGTAATGATTGAACAGTTTACCAAATGGATTGAACGCATCGCAGTCCAGTCACAGACTGCAGAAGAGATAGCCCGCGCTGCAATAGACAAGTTTTTCAGCCGGTTTGGTTACCCTCGTCAAATCTTTACAGATCAGGGCAGTAATTTTGACAGTAAACACTTTAGAGCAGTTTGTGACAGGTTGGAGATGCACAACGCCAGGACAACCCCCTACCGGTCCTCGGCTAATGGCCAAGTGGAACGCTATAATCGTACCTAATGGATGCTGTCCGATGCTTTGTGAATAAGTCCCAAATCCAGTGGGATGAACATTTGGCACAGCTGGCAGATGTGCTCCGCTCGTCGGTCAATCGCCAGACAAGATTCACACCCAATAAACTTATGATGGGGATACTCAGCTTGCAGATCTTATATTCCGTGCACCGGACTAAGCACGGAATGCCTCCAACCTAGATGAATATGTATGTGACGTGGAGGAGGCAATGTTCTCTGCGAATGATGTGGCTCGTAAAACACTGAAAACGACCCAGGCGAGAATGAAGAGAGATTATGATCTCAAGGTCTTGACAAGAGCATACAAAGTGGGCGACCTGGTGTATGTACTTGATACCGCTAGTGTCAAAAGAAAGAGTCGTAAAATCAGTCCGCCCTGGAAAGGCCCAGGGATTATCGTGGAGAAGTTGACTCCCTACTTGTAGAAAGTGAAGATGAGAGGTGTTGTTAAAACAGCCAACCATGACAGACATACCTCAGTGGATCGTGAGGTTCCAAGCGAATTTAAAGAAGAAGGTCAAGACTACTGCCAATAGTAGATCAGACGTGGAATCAGACCAGGCTACAGGGTCTGTGTACTGCAAATGCCGCCGCCCTGATAAGGGGGAGTTTATGATCCAATGTGACTGCTGTTTGGAATGGTTCCATGGTCAATGCATCAATGTCACCCCGGAGGCAGCCAAAGTCATGGATATTTATCTGCGCTCATCATGTGGAGTGGCTCCTTCCCCACTTCAGGGATCCCTAGGTAAGAGTCCTCGAGCCAGGCGCTCAGCTCTGTCGAGATCCAAACTTTTATAGTATGCATGTTTCAAACACTTTTCTATTCCAGGTGGACTCCAGAAGGTCAAGACTACTGCCAATAGTAGATCAGACGTGGAATCAGACCAGGCTACAGGGTCTGTGTACTGCAAATGCCGCCGCCCTGATAAGGGGGAGTTTATGATCCAATGTGACTGCTGTTTGGAATGGTTCCATGGTCAATGCACCAATGTCACCCCGGAGGCAGCCAAAGTCATGGATATTTATCTGCACTCATCATGTGAAGTGGCTCCTTCCCCACTTCAGGGATCCCTAGATAAGAGTCCTCGAGCCAGGCGCTCAGCTCTGTCGAGATCCAAACGTTTATAGTATGCATGTTTCAAACATTTATCTATTCCAGGTGGACTCCAGAACGGTCATGATGCAGTCCAGTGTATCAGAGAGTGGGAGCCTCAAGAGGTCATGGAGAAGTGAGGCATCGTCGAGGAGCGAACAATGGGGAGTTCCTCAGCTAGAGACAATTCCAGACCGGAGAAGGTCAAGAATAGCCGAATCAGGAAAGAGATACACCAATGAAGACAGACCGGAGAGAATAACGGCATACCACCATCATCACCACAGCGCTACCACTCACAGCCAACCTGGTGACACATCAAATAGAAGCCGGATATGTGATGTGAATCCCCGTAGTCGCCGTGAAAGCTCAGGACATTATTATACCCTGACTCGTGTTCGAGAACGTGGCCCCCGGTGGACAGCGCCACACATTGCAGGGAGACGAGAGGGACCCATTTCCCGTGTAAGCGGGGCGCACATTGACAGGAGAAATCTCTCAGTGACATCCCAGAGTAATCCAGTAGTGCCATGCAGAAGGGACCCTATCATGTTATCTGGTAGGCCGAGGAGGCGAAGCAGGAGTCGACATTGGTCACCTTTGAGGATTCCAACAGTGGCATCTCGGAGGAATCCAGCTGCGCCTTTGAGAAGCAACCCTATTGAGTTATCCGGCAGACCAGAAAGGCGAAGACCGCCAGCAACACAGGCCAGATCATCTTCCTGTCCAATGCCGGACTGTAGATTTTGGACACGAAAACTCAAGCGGCACGCCTTTAGAGAGCATCTCCTTTCTTCCAGTTACACCTGTGCAACTTGGCGATCAGTCACTAAATGAAAAACGCTGGACAGCTCTCAAGACCTTGGCTGTTTGGATTCTCGGGCCACAAGGTACCCCTGAATGACTGGTCCAACTGTTGAATAGAGCGGAAGCGATACCATGCGGATCAACAATGGAAGAGCTATGCAAGCATGTAGGATTGTCAGTCCCTGATGTTTTCTCCTTGCGACCCATATCGTCCGCTGTAGTCCTCATCCAGTGGAGGGATGTGCTAGCATTACTGGCTTATACCAGCCCGGAGCAGCAAGTTACATTCC
Organism: Hanleya hanleyi; assembly: GCA_036873755.1. NCBI lineage: Eukaryota > Metazoa > Mollusca > Polyplacophora > Lepidopleurida > Hanleyidae > Hanleya > Hanleya hanleyi. The sequence goes on from JAVTVY010000264.1 coordinate 6,767, forward strand.
ATAACCTTGGAGACTAACCTTGGAGGAGGTCCCAACTTTTCCGGATGGAGGGATCTTTTACAAAACGGAGAGGAGTGTGGTAGTCGGCATCCGCCGTCTATATTCGGGACTTTCCGAGTGTTGCTCCCGACAACGCTTACGTGAGAAAGACGAAGCTTTCCATGGACCTGACGGATGAGGATGTATACCTCGATGTAATGAACACAAATATTGTTATTGCGGACATTGTAATGTCGAATGCTTCCATTGGACTTAATAAATAGTAAGCTAAGGTTTACTACAGTTATTCTCATATGTGTCGCACAGTTATTTCAGCTATCAGTTAATGGCCTCTAATATGTTCCTGGTTTGAAGTCCATTACTTGATTTTCTCCAGTTTAATACAGAAAACCGTTTATTTCTTGCAAACTACCCATCGTGAAGTGTATACTTCTGGTGATCGAGATCAATTCAAACTGTTGTAGGAGTATATATACTTAACGTGGGTGTTTTCTGATATCGCGTCAGTATTACAAAAGGCAAAATTTACTTTTGCTTTATTCACCACCATCATCGAGGTTTTTATTAGAAAAAGAATGAAAGAGCAATAATGATTCTTCTCAGTAAACTCTGAATCTGATAATAAGTCATGTACTCAGAAACATCGCTTCATTCAGCGTGTGGACCACAGAAAATTACCTGGCGCGTTTGCTCGGCACAACACGTTCCTTGAGAATGCATGAGACAGTTGACTTTGTGGGCACTCACAGATAAAGTGAACTTAACGTCCTGAAAGCCCCATAAAATCAATAGCAGTACACACTTTCTAATTGTACGTTAAACAATTCCATATATGTTGAGTTCTGTTTGGACATTTTCCTGTAAAATTATATTGCGAAGTAAACTCTCACAGCCTGACTATGACATTTAAATAATTGAATGCTTCAAGCCGCCTGCTACATCAAAACCTATGAAATACTATAAAAATGTTGACTTGTTTTGAGGGGAATATGCAGTTTTGTTGCCCCGAGGGCAATATGCATCAACTTTTATTATATTTATCAACTTAAATCTCTCAAGCAAAATATTGTATGATGTTTTATTTTGCAAGAGCTCAACCTTTCAGAGTTGATTGTTTTCCGTGGTCAATCGCCTTCACCATAATTTATCATGCACGAGATTTCACTCATTCGGAGCTGCTCCACTACTATCATGTAAATCTCGCAACGCAATCTCCTTGACGCTTGTTAGTTACTCCAATAATGTGCTTGCGTACGATTCTACTTACAATTAATAAGACGGTGGAAACATTTTTGTCTGCTGTATTCTGCAGCTGAAATCAGCTCGACGAACGGCTTCGAGATCGGCTGTTTGCAGCGCAAGCGAGAGAACGGGGCGACCTCTGTTGTAATTATCTCCCTTTGGTGTATATTCCTTGGGGGCAATATAAACCTACGTGACCGGGGAATATGCGGTTTCATCTCATTACAATTTATATAGGGAGACACTATAATAAATATAAATATAGCCGCGAGCGGCAATGCAGGGGGCCAAGATACAGTCCTGTCTTGGCCTCCTTTAAAAAACACTTTTTCTTGGTCAGCAGCACGTGGGAAACACGTTTCTGGCCTTTGTTTGCGTCCTAGACGGCTCCTTCATCGAAATCGAAATGTTAGTACGTTGAAATAGGTAGAGAAAACTGTCCCTGGAGTCCACACAAAGCCTTGAATGGAGAAAGTTGAGCTTGGAAATTGGTCGCCCGGAGATTGCGCTTCGGATAGTCTGCTTTTCTGAAGTATACTTTCAGCCATATGCTCAGACCTGCGGACATGTCACGTTCTACCATACCTCAGAAATTATTTATACGATCATGCTGTAATTTCACTGTCATCATAGCAGTTACACAAGGAGTATGCATGCTGAAGCTCAGAATAATCCGACTTGTTCTTTGTGTAATATTGAACAACAATACTTCTCAAATTGTGTGATTTTCGGCATTATTTGAAAATTTGACAGTTTTGATTCCTCTATAGCGGCAAAACTATTGAAGCTAGGTAAAAATGGTTGACATACTTCCGAAAGGGCTGCTGCTGGACAATATAATGCAACAAACTGCAAGGCTGTACCATTCGTAGTTCCAGAGTTATAGCCGGTCCAATATGTGTTCCGTTTTTGACAAAATTCAAGATGGCGGCCAAACCACGTGACCTAGGAGCAAAATTTTTGCATATTCTGGATCGCCATATCGCAATGCATATATGTAGTCACTTTCCCCATCAAAATCCGTTAATTGAAAATCCGATAATTCTGATTGGTCAATGGCGGCCATTTTGTTTTTCCCAGCAAATTTTCGTCAACGATTTTGAATGACCGTCACCCATCGGTCATATGTACCAAGTTTGGAGTTAATCGGTTCAGTGGTTCTAGAGAAGAAAATCTTTGAAAAAATATTTTTTTGAAGGGTAAATCCAAGATGGCCGCCGAAGCTTTTGACCAATCGGCTCCATTAGGGGATATGCATCAGTTCCCATCTGGCCCAATCACCATGTGAAGTTTCAACTGCATCGGTGTATCGGTGTTGACTCTACGAATGGTACAAAATCCGGCGGAAGAAAAAGAATAATAATAATAATAAAACCAATAACAATAGGTGACCAGCCCCCTAATAATAAGACATATTTCCAGTTCCAGACCATGTACCGATATGTGTCTACAGCAGTGAATACTTTGGTAGTATGGTTAGGCGGCGCGAAGTAAAAATAATAATATTTGATTACCGATTCAAAGATTCATATAGATCTCAAATAGTATAAACAAATGTAAACTATAATTGTAAAGCTCGAAGCGCATGTAAATGCAAAAACGGACTTGTAAACTTGACACGAAAATTTAGTTTACATTGAGATAATTTAAAACCTGGGTTTTAAAACTTTGTTTAGAGATTAAAACATTCATAAAATTTAGCAAAATATTACATGATGTGGCAGGTGCTGAAATTTTTACTGATGTAAACATGTATAACCCATGTAGGTACAAAACACGGAAGATGCCAATACAGTTTATGTCGTCACCGGCCCTTAGGCAATGTGTCGTAACGTTCATTGACAGTATTGAGCAGTCTAGAAGGACCCAAGAAACTGTTGATGAGAAGTATAAGGAAGTAACTGAAATTATAATCGCAGAAATGAAATCACATTTACATTCCATATATGGAGCGAGCAAAAATTCTAAAAAAAGGTATAAAAAGCAAAACCTTACTGGAATGAGGAGTTGTCAGAATTATGGAGAGATATGCATGATAAAGAAAAGATTTATATTAAATACAAGGGGAGACAATCTATATATAGTACATTACGGATAGAATACCGTATTGCCAAACAACTGTTTGATAGGAAGCTGAGACAAGCTAAAAGAAAGTATGATAGAGATATCTTAACAGAAATTGAAAATGTTAATACGAATAATCCACGTGCATTCTGGGATCACATTAAAAAAACTAGGCCCAAAGTAGAATTACAAGCGTCTAGTCCGTCATTCATAATCCAGCCGTCGTCCATTAGAGAATATCCGCGTCCATAATCCAAAGATCTATTCCATTTTCCACATAACAGTATTAGCACCAAATTCAAAAAGACAATCATAGTATACATAAACATAGGCTTGTTTCCTGCAAGAGAGAAGCGGTCAACAATTTTCAATGATGCCGGCAAGACATCATGATGTTCCAAAAATATCAAATCCGTATCGCTGATCAGTATTCTTAATCCATAATATTCGTTATAGAGTCGTCATCTAAAAAAAAGATGTATCTCAGTCACGCTTTGATTGTGACTGTTCATATGAGTACCGTGAGGATCCGCTATACCATTAGATGAGACCGGGAGCGTTATTACTGAGAAAGAAAAAGTTCTCGAATTTTTGGCGAACTGAATACGAACAATTGTATAATGAAACTAGTGGAAGATTTCTATCACCATAAAATGAATGAATTAGATCAGGAAGAAAGTTTGATGATTTCGGATGTTGTATTAAATATATAGAGATGGATGAAATAGCGAAAGCAGTAGATAATGCCAAAAATTAAAAAACAGCCGGTATTGATCAAATCCCGAATGAAGTAATAAAATATGAACCTGTAAAGGATATGTTGCATTCATTTTTCAATATGTGTTTTGTGAATGATATGTTGCCAAATGAATGGCTAAGAGCCCTGATTTTCCCGATCCCAAAACATAAGGGCGACGACCCGCGAGTTCCATTAAATTATCGTGGGATAAGTATCTTGTCCTGTTTATACAAAATATACAGTAGTGTACTTAATACAAGACTTGTGTCCTTTGCGGAAGGAAACGGTCTACTTTCAGATGAGCAAAATGGATTTCGCTCTGGTAGATCTTGTGTAGACCATATATTCACGTTAAATAGCATAGTGAAGAACAGAATCTCGTCGGGTAAAGAGGTATTTGCCTGCTTTATTGATTTTCAGAAAGCATTTGATTTGGTAAATAGAAATTTATTATTTTATAAGCTTTTAGAAAATGGAGTGAATGGACAATTTTATAAGGCTATAAAAAGGATGTATGGGAATACAATGTCTGCTGTTAAAGTTAGTTATTATCTGACAAATTGGTTTGAAACACGTTACGGAGTCAAGCAAGGCGACACCCTCTCACCCACCCTATTTGCAATCTTTATCAGTGGGCTTATTGAGGAATTGAAGCAACGTGATGTGGGAATTAGATTAACAGATGATTCGAAAGTGTCAGTCTTAGCGTTTGCTGATGATTTAGTAATTTTAGCTGAGAATGAAATTGAACTTCAAATGCTGCTTGACGTAGTAAGAAAGTGGTGTGGTTTATGGAGGTTTAGTATTAATATTGGGAAGTCTAACATTATGCATTTTAGAAATGCTAGAATTAAGAGAAGTGAGACTGAATTTAGACTAGGTGATACAATCATTGATTATACTGACAGTTATAAATATTTGGGAGTGATCTTTAACGAACATATGAAATTTGATATTACGGCAAAAACTCTGGCCGATTCTGCTGGAAGGGCTCTTGGAGCGGTTATAAGTAAATGTAAATTAATATCGGATCTTGGCTTTCAAACTTATACGACGCTCTTTAATAAATGTGTATTGTCTGTATTAAATTATGGGGCGGCGGTATGGGATGTTCACACCAATACTTTTCAAGCTGGTAATAATATAATGAATAGAGCACAAAGATATTTTCTTGGTGTGCACAAACTGACGCCATTGGACGCAGTTTACGGAGATATTGGATGGCCATCATTACATTTATTACGTAACGTGGAAATTATAAGGTACTGGAATCGCTTAATGTCAATTGATGTATCTAGGTTAACAAAGCGAATACTGCTCTGGGATGTAACTTGTAATGGCCATTGGAACTCTTTTGCAAAAAATATTTTTTATGAGGTCAATCTGAACCGGGTTTTTGATGATTTTGTTACATGTAATATAAACGACCTCCATATCAGACTAAAAAGGCAAGATGCGGATAGGTGGTCTCGGGCTGTTAGACGGAAACCCAAATTACGTACCTATATTGAATTCAAACATGAATATAAAACAGAAACCTATATCCTGCTTAACCTAAGTAAATTTGAAATATCGCTATGTGCCCAATTACGCTGTGGTGTCTTGCCTTCGAGAGTTGAAGTAGGTCGTTTCAGAGGAGAAAATGTTGAGTTAAGGATTTGTGAATTTTGTAGTAGTCGAGCTGTAGAAGATGAAATACATTTTATATTTTATTGTGAATTGTACGAGACAGAAAGATTACAGCTATTAAGAGATATTATCTTTTCCAATGGGGTTAGTGATGGTGAAAGATTGAATTATTTGTTTGAAAACTACACGAGAAAATTTTGTCATTTCATCAAGCTGGCATACTGCAAGAGGCGTGACTTTTTATATCCAAGGCGATCCACGTGACAAATTAATTTAGAATAAGGGTTCAGAGTGGTTGATAAGTCCTGTATAGGGCTGGGTATGCTATTACATGTATTCAGTATTACAATATGACTCTGTACCTACCACTATAAAGAATAAAGATATTACTATTACTACTATTATTGATGCTGAAGTATTTGGTAGTCTTATGCGTATTACATTAATCCGAGTAAGAATAACTGCCTATGTCGCAACTGTCTAGATGGCACAGAAAAGTTGGCGTGTGCTAAAATATAAGAACAGTCAATGCGATTATTGAAGATACGGTATAATGTGAAGAAGATCAGTCTAAAAACTTCCTCCTCTTTTCTAGTGTTGGTACATTAAAATGTCAGCATGCATCAATATAACCATATCTTAATAATTACCTCCAAATTTCAAACACATATATCTTATCAAACTCTTTTGTACTCTATATACACAAGTTTTTGTGTGTGTGGCGATCAAGCAACAGCCGCATACTCGGGACTGGAGCGCGCGAGTGATATATACACTTTTTCAAGAGATTTTGGCGAGGTAAAGGATTTGCACGATAGAGGCGGGCAACACTATAATTTACTTGTTGGCATACCCTAACAAAATTTATCGATGAACGGAAGGCTGAAACGCCAATCTTTCGGTGACGGCACGATTCAGTTGATACTATCTTATAGAACCACAACCGCTCCCTGTGAATTTTAAAAGGCGTGATCCCATGAAATTCATAGGCATTTATATTTAAGCCATATATCCGCACCAGGCAAGCACCACATCGGATCCCTATGCAATTTTCTTAAAACCGTATATGTTCCCTATGTAATGCCACATCAGATAACCTTCACATCCGATCCCTATGGAAACATAGGCGAATTATAATCCTGATAAAGCTCTCTGTGAAATACCACACCGGTCAAACCCACCTCCCTATGTATCACTCATATATTATAAAGCAATGTTTCTCACTATCTGCCCATTGTGGAGCAGCTTCACATAGTTTGCGAGAGTGAATAATTTGACAACCAATGCAACCTGGAAAGGTAATGGCATTTTCTCAAGCAAATGACCGTGATATATCAGCATATCCTAGTTGTACAATGTTGAAAATCATATCCATAGAAAAAAAAGACACTTGAAAATAAACAGATTATTGCCGAATTTTCGGATCACAATTTCCTTTCAGAAATGCGCCTGCTCCGATGGTGACCATATCAGAAGAGGAATTCCCGGATGTTGGATCATGGTAATGAAGGGACATAACTCAACAAGTAACACAACTTAATAAGTCGACAGATACGTGATATCTCCCCATAGAATTAATTGGTTTATCATGTTTATGATAAGTTGTTTCTACAAGTAAAAACTGCAATTCCAAGACTGATAATTCTGAAACGCCAAATAACTAATTGAAACAAAATATAAAATGGTTCATCGGTCTCCAGTACGGGATACATACACTCCCAAAAGGAATTTTGCTTTGAGCTGTCCAAATTAGACATGAGGAGGATAGAATCAGCAAAGCTGACTAACCGAATTTTCCCAGACCTTGTTAGCCTTTTTGGCAATTTCTTCTCATTCACTTACTCGTCAACCTACAATATATCGTCAACATGAAAACAAATCATAGTTACATTTATATTGTACGTTATTTCAGTCAAGTGAACTGCCAATTGGGCCTAATTCGATTAAGTATTATAACCCCATCACCACCATTAAATGTGCTAAATTTGTGCTGGACTATTACTTTCCCCAGGTAATACCTACAACTCAAAATATTAATCAAATCATTTTCAATCTTATATATTCATTTGATATTCCTGCATTTCTCATGTGGATATTACTTAACATGTATTGCATACCACCTGTAGATCAGTTTGACATTAAGTTTAGTCTGCTTAGGATTCGTATACTTACCTGGGTTAAGCCAATTTGACTTTCCAGCTGATTGAAATATTGTTCCATGAATGCAAATGTATTTTTTCAATTCATTTCTTCAATGTCTTCCTCGTGTCTACATTGAGACGTGGTTGAATGTTCATGACCATACTCCGAGCCATTGGGAAGAAATCGACAAAATATTGACAACAGCAGAGAAAATTCAGTTGGTCAGCTTTTCTGGTCCTAATCTCTGTCTAGCTTCAAACGTAGCAGTGTAGACACAAGCATCGCTTCCGACTTAATTAGACAGTCCTTGTCCACAGAGTTAATGAAGATATGAAAATCATGATGCTTTGCGGGTATCATGGAACATTAATGACCGAACCTCGCTCGAAAGAAAACTATCTCCTGTTAATTGGAAATACCGGTATCTTTTAAACTTTTTGTTTGGTCATTGCCTTCGCGCAAAGGAAATGTCTTATTGAACTAGATACATGTACAGTCGATCAATACGATCGAGGAGCCATCCCTTTGGCATTTTAATAAAAGGAAACATCCATTGTTTGTGAAGAGAGTAAAAACGTAAAACTTAGGAAAAACAATTTTAACATGGCCCTCAGGTGGTGCCACCTATAGGCGAATCGACAGAAAACAGTCCCGAAGGATAACTTGAGGGAAGGTACCCTCATACCAATGTGGAAAGAATCCGTTCAGTTCTTCAAGAGTTGCTATTGGCGCCGCCTATAGGCGGATTAGCATGAAAAACAATCTCAACCGAGATCTTGAAGCAAGATCAATCTGTTCAGTTTTACCAACATGTTAACTTGGCCCACAGGTGACGCCACCTATAATCAGATCGACATGAAAAACAATTCCAAGCGAGACCTTCAGGCAACATCCCCATATATCAAGTTTGCAAAGAATCCATTCAAGTCTTTAAATTGGCTTATATATTGATCGGCATGAACAACAATGCCAAGCGAGATATTGAGATGAGGTACCCACAAACCAAATTTGGAAAGAATCGGTTTCAGATTTTCAAAAGTTATTGTCTGAAAACGCGCCACCTTTACTCGAATCGACACGAAAACAATCTCAAGCCAGATCTTGAGGCAAGGTACCCACACACCAAATTTGAAAAGAGCAAGAATCCTTCAGGTTTTCAAAAGTTATTGTCCAGAGATGCAATTTTAAATGTAGGCGTCACTTAGAGGCGGAGTGGCACGAAAAACAATCACAAAGGACCAGCTTAACAAATTTGAGAACATGAGCCTCTGCCTGATAAATCGAGCCCTTTTGGGGTTGCAGTTCACTGAGGGATGGCAAAATTATACCAACATTGCAGACCAACAAATTTCAACTTTCTGCCAAGAAAAAGTGGATGAAAAGCTCAAACGCAATATATGAGGGTCCGGCGAGAGTTAGTGTTAGAGACGGAGGGTGGAGCTTGGTGCCAAGCTCCTGGAATATATGAGGTTATGGGGTCGGGCGAGGCTTAGTTTAAGAGATAGATGTTAAGTTCTGCGCCCCGGGGTGGGGACATGCTCTCGAGGGTAATGGCAGGTGTGCTGACATGAAAGCCCTGGAAAGCTCTCTGCACATGGAACAACCACACTGACAACTGCATGCCGTCATCTGTCGGTCTGAGAAACCACAATGTCAGAAATCCAATCCAATTCAGGGAATTGATCATATACTCAGTGTGCATCCAAACTTCATAGACTCAGTTTTAATTAATATAGTAAGTTAAATGTGTGGACACAAATATGGTTCACACAAAACTTTAGGGTAAATCATATGATGTGGAATACAATTATTTCATAGCAAAATTGAAGGAAATGGTGTTCTTCATTTAAGGCGACATGAAATTCAAAACTAACAGGGGTTCGGTATTATGGGGATTTCTCCGCCATTTATTTCATATTATTTTTTCTGAAATAAAATATTGTTCATGCAAAAGCTTTGAGGTGAATCACACTATGTTGAATATAATAATTTGATAGCAAAATATAAGGAAATGGTGTCCTTCATTCAAGGTGACATGAATTTCACAATAACAGGGGTCCAGTACTGCGGAGATTTCTGCGTCCATTATTTCATATTGTATTTCTGAAATAAAATATGATTTGTGCAAAAGATCTGGAGCAAATCATATGTGCAAAAAGATGATTTGACAGAAAAATTGGAGGAAATGGCGACACGAAATTCAAAACTAACAGGGGTTCGGTGCTGCGGGGATTCCTCCGCCAGTTACTTCATATGATATTTCTGAAATAAAATATGGTTCCTGCAAAAGTTTTGGGTTATATTTTGATTCAGGAGACCCGTGAGGTCGAGAAGCTGTGAACAGGAACAAAGTCCAACAACTTTTTCGAATAGGGACAAGAACAGGAACAGGAACAGGAACCGGAACACGAACATTCACAGACATTCAGATCCCTATATCGAGCTGTCCGCGTATAAAGCGACAGGCTCGATAAAAATTCAGTTTTTCAGGAATTATTGTCCGGAAATGAAATTTTAACTAAAGGTGGATCAGCAAAAAAAAATCACATGGTCTTGTTACCTGTACCTCCGGGATTTGGCACTGAGATGTTCTTGAATTAATGTATCTATGTCAGTGGCTTCAAAATCTGCAAGGCCACTGTCTCTGTTTACTTCGTTTGTGGGAGAAATGTATATACATGTACATGTTCCAGGGCGTAATGTCACCATATACTGTATACAATTGAATGGCATGGTTGTAAACCAGAAACCGAATGTACTTTAATTGGATTCAGAGGTCACACATTGAGTCAAAGGCCAGCCGCTATTTTGATCTCCAAAAGTGAACTTTTTGAGTCATGACTGTGAACCAGTCACTGATGTGCTATTTATGCAAATGAGAATATGGAAAGTAACAAAACAGACAGCCACTTCATCATAGGTCCAGATGGAATATTTGCATATAATAGAAATTGTTGAAAAAACACAATCACCCAATTTCGGACAGAGCTGAAAAACAATATGTGTCTTTCCCTAGACAGGAGCAATATGCATCACAAATTTGAAGCTCATTGACAAAGGCATTCAAAAGTTATCCGACGGAAAAGAAATGTGGGGAAAAGAAGCGGAAGAAGAAGAAAGAAGAAACTGACAAACACATAAGGGATAGGGATGGTTGATTATAGCATGGGGTCTTTATTCCATTTATTTTCTGAAATCATAGATCATTAAATTGCAGCGTTTCTTTCTCCGTCTGGAAACTATTAGAAAGGAGGTCGAAATGTCACCTATTCAGATTCTTCTCTTTGTTACTTACTCTAGACTTCTAAACGCACACGAACATTTATTGCGAGGCCACAATTTAGACAATGAACATTACTCGGTAGGTCCGACAAGGCGATAATCGTCTTCTTTTGCTAATGAATTGATCAGTAAATATATATCGTTGCTTAGTGGGCGAAACATCATACAACATTCAATTAACCCACGGTGTATTCATTATTAATCCATTATCCATCACGTGAAACCTCCGCGCTTTTTACTTGTTCCGTCCTCAAACGACGCAAAGTATGTACTTTGAGTGTATAAATAAAACACTGTTAGCATTTGCGCTAATCGTCGTCGAAACAAATACTTGTAGCAGTATGTACTCTCAAACATGTTTTCTGATATGGTATCAATATCACAAAAGAGAGGATGGAACCAACATTGACGCTTTTACTACTAACGAATGGGAGAATGATAATATTTTGAATCTTTGATGGAGAGTATCACAGTGTAATCTCAGTGACCTGATGGACTCATCTATAAATATGTAAGAAATCAAAAATCATTCTGCGCATCTGCTGTGTATGCTCGTTCCAATACCAACCATAAAGCTACTTTTGATTGAAATTGTAGTTTAAGGGCCGCTTCCCATACGGATATCGCGGCCCATCAACTCAAAGTTTATATAAATTTCGAGGTACATTTCTTAGCTCATTCAAGATTTTTACAAGCGCTATATTTTAGAATAAATAAATAACAAGGAGCGAGCAAAGGGAAATATGAAAAAGAAAAAAAAGTCACAATTTAAAAGTCGGGTTTGAGACGACGTGGTTCATCAAAGCTCTGAAATTGGAGCGCCTAAATTCGTCCAATCGGACGTGGTACATCTTCTCAGAATGGGTAATTCGTCCAATCGGCCGTGGTACATCTTCTCTGAGTGGGTTAATTCGTCCAATCGGCCGTGGTACATCTTCTCTGAGTGGTTAATTCGTCCAATCGGCCTTGGTACATCTTCTCTGAGTGGTTAATCTGAATATCTATTTCCGGAAACATCAGAGCCTCAATATTTATGTATTTATTTATATTTACAACCAATCGTTTGACTGGTAATTACCACCTGTGAATATTTCGACCAATTATTCAACCTGGAAATACCACACGTGGAAATTATTTACCACATGTGGAAAATATCCATCAATGATAGAACTGGAAATACCACGTGTGGAAATTAGTTATCACACGTGGTATTTATCATGCAATCATTGAGTTCGGAAATACGACGCGTGGTAAATAACTTCTATCAGTTATTCACCCGTCGAAATTTTATTTTACCCAGCCAATGAATGAGAGCTTCGCGAAGTGAGGTCCCTCCAAAATGACGAAAATCGACAGTTTTTGGCGACTTTACAGGCCTCCCAAACATGCTTAAAAAATGAGAGGTAGTATAATTCTTTTTAAATGTACCATTTGTATGATCAAGTCCTACGGTTTTGACAGGATTAAATTCTGAATCTTGGTAGGCTTGCTTAGTCACATGTGTGACTAGAGCAACTGAGTCATGGTTGTCCTTGACATAATAAAGTGCGTAAATCTGCTTTCTGTAACGATTGTTTTAATTGGTAGAATTCGAAAATAGAATTACCACGTGTGGAAAACCCAGTGAAATACCACGCCTGGACATTATTTATCACGCGTCGTATTTCCGAGTTTAATGACTGGATGATAAATACCACGCGTGGTAATTAAACAAAACACGCGGTTTGCCCAGTTTCATCATTGATGGATATTTTCCACTCGTGGTAAATAATTTCCACGTGTGGTATTTCCTGGTTGAATAATTGGTGGAAATATCCACACGTGGTAATTACCAGCTAAACCATTGGCTGTATTTTCCACGTGTGAAAAAGAGGATTACCACGTATGGAAAACAAGATGTTATGACACCGATGGCTTTCCATATCGAATAGCTACACAGCCTCACCACAATGTCTCGCTAGTGTAAAAGAGGCGTCATTTTCTCTGTGAGAGTTCCCAGATCGCATTTGATTTTACGTGTATATATTCAGTTACATGGTTCGCAGGAAATCTAGTTTGCCGTGCTATTTCTACAGGGGAAGTAGCTTCCCAGGGGAATAGAGTTATGTTGATGGTAAATTACACCATGTCTGTCCAAGTATTCTCGATCTGTACAAGGTTATTCCTGATGGTTGACATGTGCTGGCTTCACAAATAAATCCACACGCCCATATTTGATTAAGCGTCTCAGGTTCTCGGGGCGATATTGGTGCCCCAACAGACTTCTGTCATAAAACGAATAGAATTAGAGTCAGATGGCTCCTTTGCTCATCTGGTTGTTTCTCTTGAACTGGATTTTGTTTGGCTTGATGGGACAATCTCCTTATATATGGCAAGCCGTTTAGGTATTCATTCGTCTAATAGTATGAAATTATATCACGAACCCGAATAATAATTGTCCAATTGGCCGTCGTATATCGTTTCTGGGTGAATAATCTGAATATCTATTTCTGAAAACATCATAGGCTCAATCTTTATGAGTATCAATTGTATATACGTTTTAACAAAAATTCATTTTTTCCACCACCCCTCTGCGTTTAAATAATTTTTACATTAATAATTCGATATATAAATTCTTTACTCCAGAATACCGGTGCACAGATCTACAGGTCGTGAAACATCTGACCGAATATAAACTTACAGCGTAATCTTATGAAATCTGTCGCTCAAGAATATACGGAAGGCTACCCGTTCAACACGGCTCGCATATCACTTAGAAGAACGAGACAAGAGGCGCCACACAAAGATAGGTTCTAGATCTAGTGCTAAACAGTTAAAATAATATACCAATAACCTACATGTTGGGTATACATACATACTGTTCATGTTCAACTGTCAACGGTCTTCGTTCTGCGTTTTTCCTTGTCAACGTTTTTCCGTGTCAACTGCTCATTCAACAGTCAACGTCATTATTTCAACGGTCTTCGTTCATCGGTCTTGGTCCCCGAGGCTTACCCTCTGTACAAATCATTGTGACTAGCTAGGTGGAGAATGAAGCGCTTGGTAGGCGTCGAACCACACATCTTGTGTTCTCAATAACATTTTCGCAGTTTGGGCGGTTTCTTAAATGTAACGATCACCTAATTTACACTTTCCAGCAGATGACTTGATATGGTGTTAATGGTCTTGCGATCGAGTGGTCGTGCCATTCAAGGTGTCCGTATGAACATCAACAATAAAAGCGTGACTGTCAATACAAATCTTCACAAGAATCCTTTTTGGTTCTTGGAAAGTATTATACAGTGAGAATATTGGTCTGCGGGATCATGTGAATTATTGTCAGTACGTCCGTATATTTTTCCACGCAAATTTACGGGAATCCATTCCTATCTACGCATATATTATTGTGTTGCTGTTTTTTCCAGAATTTCCAGATCTAACTGGTTTCCTGCTCGCATGGGGATTTCCCAATATAACAGATATTACTCCCCAGTGATACCACTCACCAGCTGCTTTTGATCGGTAAGCATAACCCTGCCTTCAAACATCTAATCAGGCTATCTAGAAAGAACTTGTGAGTCACGGGGACGTGGAATCAGTATACCTGGACTTAACAAGTATTTCGTTGCTAGACTGGGATGAAATCTATCACAATAGCCTCTTCATGATCACATCAATCTGAACTAATGAGTATTCTAAATTGAGTGGAAAGCTTGTATACATCGACGGGCCTAATATCAAGTGTAGTTCGGCATAAATAATAGAATATGGAACGACGTTATTACTTCCCTCTTAATCGAGTCGTAATGCGATTATTCATTACTCAACCTTCTCGGCGTTTTACAGCTTAGATCAGTGGGGTAAACTTGAGCTCATCAATAGGTTAGTTTTATAAGTGAATAAACTAAAGTCGTGTACCGGAATGTAAGCTTACCATATTATGGAAGGCTTACTCTCCATGATATATTGCAATGTGTACGGTAATGGAAATCGTCTTTGAAAACTGGAAGATATACGTATAACTATAGATCCAGGATCTATACGTGTAACTATAGATCCAGGATCTATACGTGTAACTATACATCCAGGATCCGGAATCAAACTTTACAATCCACACAGAAAGGAAAGAAACAGATATAGTAAGAGAATACGTTTTATTATACCTCACTGTGTATTCGTTTATTTTAATTGGTTGAGACACCAACACGTGATATTCCGCAATTCTCGATGTCTTATGGAAAAAACAGCTCGTCAATGTCATGTCCCACGATCTCGCGCCGATATCACACGATCACGCGCTGACGTCACACGGCAGAGGCAATGTCACACGGTCTCGCGCGGTTATCGCCCGTGAACAGACTCTTTCGTAGCATTGTCGTATGTTGTGCTGTCATTCCGCTGTAATCACGATGGCGTGTACAGACAGAAAGCGTTTTACGTTAGGTTTTCGCTGCCTTGGTTTTTCTCTTTACACTGTAGGTCTATTTGTATTGTTTATGGCTTTTTTCGGTATAATAAAACAGATATTGCATGCTTTGTGGTGTGATATCACGATTTGTCAGCTCTCGAAGGTGATGTTCAACTCGTGCTCCGCACTCGTTGAACATCACCTTCTCGAGCTGACAAATCGTGATATCACACCTCACAGCATGCGATATCTGTATAATGCTCTTCATCTTTTGGCTGAAAACGAAAACGGAGAGTATCATCACTTGAACATGTTCCAATTTTGATTAGTTCAATTCTTGCGTTCTGCAAATCAAAAAAGTAAATAACAACCATGTCGTTTTGAACCAGGAGTGACTGAACAAAACCGAAGTTCACATTGCATAGGAAACAATTGGCAACATAATGTACCAGTCGAATCAGTTTCGTACTCTGGTTTTCAATATATTAGTTTTTCCATGTATGAACCACCATAAACTCATCGGCTTATTGTATTGGCCGCCTAATGTGGCAAAGCGTACGTTGTTGAATAAAGCAGCTCTCTCCATATTCGATATTAATCTACGTCAGAAACATACGACTACATTAACAATTCTGTATGGCTAAGAGCAAACCTCGTCTTTTGTAAACTTGTCTACATCGAAATTATCACGTTTCCACAGTTCAATACACAAAGATCTTTATATAACATCAGACTACAATGGCACCTCTATCAGAGGCGTATAATTATAGCATTTGCTGTTATGTTAAGTCAATAATTGTGATGGAATCAGAAGTCATTTATCGCTCTTGTTCAGAGTAACACGTTTCTGGTGAAGGCAAACAGTAGAGTATCGCGAGCTGTTGACAATGGAAAGCCCTATGCTTGGGAACGTGAGGGAATGCACGTCCAAGGTCTCACAAATCTATCCGAATGCACAGATATGTTAATGCATCACGGTATTAGTACTAGAGGATATTTCGGGAGCGATAATCAACACTACTCTGTCCAGTTTGCATGAATTGCTATCTATAATTACGCTCAGCACTGATGGAATTGCACATGGAGAAAACTTAAACATCATTATGGAAAAATAGTAATCATCGGAGATCGGGCAGCGTCGTTCCGAAAGACGACGAATCGGCAAACTGCCTGACTCGAAATGACATCGACTCGTTTAACGCCGGTATCTTTGTTCAGAAATTAGTTGGAATCATACGGACATCTGAAATCCAGAGTAGATTCACACGTAAAGGTGCTCCCCTTTCCAGTTGTGGTTTTAGAATTCGGCAAGCAACTGTCATAAACAAAGATTATCCGCGCTTAATTAGGATAGCTTATTGGTTCGACAGTGTCGTCTTGAAAATCTATCGGGTACGAAATATACATATAAGTAAATAGCAGATTTACTTAAACAGTTTTCTGTTACCAACAACATGTTCGTGTTTAAATCATTTGATCTATCATTTTGGGGAAGGAAAGTTCCTATTTGGAGCCGGTCAAAGTTCCTATTTGGAGTCGGTCAAAGTTCCTATTTGGAGTCGGTCAAAGTTCCTATTTGGAGTCGGTCAAAGTTCCTATTTGGAGTCGGGCAAACTTCCTATCTGGAGTCGGGCAAACTTCCTATTTGGAGTCGGTCGAAGTTCCTATCTGGAGTCGGTTAAAGTTCCTATCTGGAGTCGGTCAAAGTTCCTATCTGGAGTAGGTCAAAGTTCCTATTTGGAGTCGGTCAAAGTTTCTATTTGGAGTCGGTCAAAGTTCCTATTTGGAGTCGGTCAAAGTTCCTTCGTTCGGATGCGTCCCTGGTGAAGACAAACTACAATATCAAGCCTAAATCAATTGGTACACATATGGCAACGTGGGCTAATTCCGCTGAACCCATTGATGGAGGTCGATTGCTTGAGTACAATTCACTGATATCATTTGGGCATTCTTGTATGAGATACAGGTCTGAAGATAATGGAAACAACGCTGAATTTCGCTGTCTTTCCTGATCTGATGTTTGTGTTGTACAATAAAACAGTTTTCCTCCAGAAAAAGTCGCGATCACAATTCTAGTCTTACTTCGAGTAGATGATTCGGAGACGTCATATGGACTGACGTCCAGAAATAAATTGCGTCTTATTCAACCCTTCCACTAAGGTTCCATCCACTATGTCCAGTCTGGTGCTCGATCTGTTAAGCCCAGTTTGGGGTTCGTTCCACTGGGTCTAGATTGGGGCCACCAGATTAGGAATCATTAAAGATTGGAATACAGCTAGCTGCATAGCAAAATTTAGGACAAACTGGATTTGCTGTTCAATGTCTACGCGGTTGCCTCCCTTGGGTTACATTTGGTAATTTGTTTGAAATCGAGTTGCTCAAGCATACACGTGAACCACTGAGATCTGTACTTTATTCGTAAGGAAGTCAGATGCGCATTTATAAAGTAGTGATTACTCCAAGTGTATGGAAAGCAATCACGAATCTGTTCCTAGTGTGAACCGAGCAAAAACTCGTTTTAAATATTATGATCATATATGATAACAAACGACAGTGAATAAAACAGAGTTAAATTTTTTTGTCGATGTACGAAATACATTGGATGGTATGTTACATATATACATTAGTATTTACATGTATTACATTAGTAATTTGAACAGAGGGTTTAGTAGTTTAACTATAACCAACTAATAAGCTCAAGGTGTTTCGAATCGATCTGGTCGATGTCAGTAACCGGAACATCTACAACATAGTGTAGGCAACGAACCTGAACCTGTTCATAACCTGTTCACACTAAAGTGAAGTTCGACAGGACTTTCCCCAAATGTATTGAGTAGCCTAGATATGACAGGGATGAACACCCATTTCTGTCCAAAACATATCCTTGTTGGAAGGGCACAAAGCGCTTCCACCAAACTGTATGAACATGGTTAACCAGTGTATCGCAGGGTTCCACTGACACCTTTCCTCCTTGACAAGCGGTAGGCCTACAGTGTTGGACACGGACGCTACTGTTCGCTTGATTTGAGGACAGATCTTAGCAGCTTCGTGCGATTTATGATATATCGTCTCAAAGTAAGTTTGATATATTCTGCAGGAGACATGTGGACATTTGGTTCAAGTAATTAATGTATCCAGACAGAAACTGAATAATTCATCGCCATCAAACCCCATGCATTATGGCCCTGATCGTATGTTCAGATTATCCGTATAATACTGAGCCCTGATGACTTGTGAATGCAAGCCAGTGCTTCCTGTCAGTGGATAGGGGGGAAATGTCAGTGTACATTTATGCATCGGATAGATAACTGCGTCCTTCGTTCGATTGGTTTCAACGTCCACATCAACCTTTCGTGTGTCTGGATTGTTGCAGCGATCAACCTCATAAGTCACAGTGCCCCGAAGGAGCAACAGGTCCCAGGCTGAAATGTATCGTCTACAGATATGTACGAGTCTTAATCAGGTGTATTCATACAGACTGCGGTGGCATCTCAGTAATGTCAACAATAACTCGTATTGCTGCCTCGGGTTTGATGAAAATTTGCTATCATAATTCGCTAAGAAGCGTTGTATCTTCTGGACCTATGTGTGCGGGAAATACCGTTGGTTGCTGTTGGTATTACTGGCTCCTCATAATCGTCTGATACTATATTCGACCTATCCTGGTTTCGATGAAGTAGATTGAGTGGTATCCCTATGTTATCGTTTTCGATGGTGTTGTGCCTACTTCCAAGTTCGCTTCCTCTCTCTTCGATCAATTTGGCGAGATCTTCTTTGTATTTTCTTCGGAAGAATCCAACCTGAAAAATCAGTCGAAGACAGATCATGTTCCCGTACATGAAAATAAAATTATATCGGACCTGAATCAACTAACTCAATTAGCGATACCACTAGACAAAAAGTCCAAAGCTTGATTAATACCCCGTACCTTCCTCCTTCCCCAGAGCAAGTTTCCAATCCCGATAGCAGTCGTTGCTTCAGAGCAATGCTTATCTCACGGTCAGGATAACATATATAGTTTCGAAAAGCTTTTGCAAAGTTCGAATATAAAAAGCAGGAATATAAAATGCAAGAAATCGATACTCGATAGAAAGCGTCTATGCTTTTTCTCGATATCGAGAATTTCATAGGTGAAAGCGAATCGAGTAAAATCCAATGATTCGCGTCTCCTGTTTTCTTTCGCTTCGTTTCGTAACTTGTGTCTAATTCCGCTTAACCCGGGGCTAGGGGCCGTATGAACCCATGTACTTCAAGATCCTCATGGTACTCATATGAACAGTCACAATCAAAGCGTGACTGAGATACATTTTTTTTTTAGATGACGACTCTATAACGAATATTATGGATTAAGAATACTGATCAGCGATACGGATTTGATATTTTTGGAACATCATGATGTCTTGCCGGCATCATTGAAAACTGTTGACCGCTTCTCTCTTGCAGGAAACAAGCCTATGTTTATGTATACTATGATTGTCTTTTTGAATTTGGTGCTAATACTGTTATGTGGAAAATGGAATAGGTCTTTGGATTATGGACGCGGATGTTCTCTAATGGACGACGGCTGGATTATGAATGACGGACTAGACGCTTGTAATTTGATCGGTTTTCATTCTAGAAAAAAAATCTCGAAGAAAAACGTTATCGCGAATCAGCCGAGAACCCATCAAGAATTGTTCGCAGTCACGACAAAGCGATTAAAACCCGATCGAAAGTAGCGCCGCGTTCAACCTTTTGTAGAATGTTACGTTGCTGACATATACCAGTAGACTAAAGAACCACTTTACTCCTTGGAAACTAAATATCCCCTGTACGTGCTCGGCTCTATTGATTAACCTATGATACGTAAATGCATGTACCCAGAAGTGTATTCCTAAAGTGTTTGACCGTTATTATAGATGGAACATGTGCGAAACCAAAATCTAAAGCCGATGATATTCCCTCTTTGCGTCAGACCGGAGATAAGTCGTTTGGGGGTCTGTCTGTCTTGCAGAATAAAGTTACTAATGAAAATGTGATATTCCACATTCAGTCTCTTCAAAGATGGCGAGGAACATGGTAAGCTAGTAATGCATCTGATTTGAATTTGGTGCCAATACTTCTATATGGAATAAGGAATAGGTCTTTGGATTATGAAAGCGGATATTCTTTAATAGACGACGACTGAATTATGAATGGCGGACTAGACGCTGTAATTGTCAAAGCGCCAGTTTAATATACTTTAATACAGCGCCCTCACGCATAATGGCGTAAACGGCTGTTAGGATATGAATGCCGTAATTGTATTCATTCGCCTCTGAACGGTTTCGCGATATTCTCTCGAAACTTTCTCGATCAATAAAGACCATTGATTCTTGATCTGTCAAAAAGCACGGATAAAAGACGATATTTTGAAAACTAATTGGTCTTTTCCCCCTCTCGACGTTCTATCGAAGAATTCCCGGTGGGGGATCGGGATTTCTTCGAGAAAACCGAAGAAAATTCCCGATTGAAGGAAACAACGATTTATGGAGACGCTTCCTTAATTTTCACACCTGATGCTTGGACCAGATTTTAAATCAAACGATTCAAACAATGTTCAGCTGGAGAGAATGGGATACTGAATATTAAACCTACGAGAAAAAAATTCTCTCGAAGGTTAGGGGGTTGGAGGGCACGAGACCATACAGTATTCGAGGGTTATTCACTCTTACCAATTTCAGCATTGCATATTGGTTCATCGGTGCATTGTTAAACGAAGAAGGATGTAGTTAGATTACGATTCGACTACAATCTAATCAAAATTAAATCCCATTGTATATGTCGCTTGTAGTATGTAACCGGCTTGCACTAAAGCGAGCGTCAACCAATCTCGAGGGCTTTTTATTTGATTCAGTCAAATTAGACAGGCGAGATATATTTTGATGTTGCTACGGCCTAGCCAGTATGACCCAATAGTGCGGGAGTGGATATATGGACAGGTCTTTGGTAAAAACCTTGGGATAAACGGAGACGGTGACCCTATTCTCCTCACCAACTGCCAGTGGATTAGTCCTAATGAGGTCGTGATGTCATAAGGCTATTAGATATTCATGACAAGAGCGCTCTGAACACCAATTTCAAGTGAAATCAGCAAAATCCTATATAGCGACATATACGATTGGGAAACATTGATTGGATTTGACTAATGACTGGTAAATATACAAAGTGAATATGTGTGGAATGATGTCCTTCTCGTAGCAATTCTCATTCATCAATGAAGGATAACATGGTAAAACTGGATAAAACCACTAGCTCGTGCTTATAATCCTTGAACTTGGCCTGCGTTGTTGTCACAAATATTTTTTTTTCTTTTCAAGTTATTTGTATTTATACTTTTTGGAACTGCGATTTGTGAGGCGAATTTCCTCAACGTTGCGAGAAAAAAAATATATCACTTGCATATCATTTCCGAATAAACATCCTTTACATTTATGGTAAGCAAGTGGTGTGCAAATAGTAATATCGTACCCTCCATAGCAAGACAATTATAACGAGTAATACAAGGAACGCTGACGTTGAACAGGCTACCACAATCCAGATATTGACACCCCCACGCCGCACGTTCGTGTAGATATCCGTCACAACCTATATCGAAATAAATCATGCAACATATCAATCATTATACACATGTAGATACCACATATTAAGCATTTAAACGTTTGTTTACATGTACATAACGTTTTCCGTTTAAGTCATATTCTTTATGTGTAATATAGTTTTATCCTCGATATATCCTCAATTATCACATGTACATGTATGCATCGTAAAGATGGATTATAGCGTTAGTTCCGTTTAACCAGGCGACATCGGTTCATGCCGCATCAGGCCGCTTAATTATTGGAAGGATGCTAAACTAAATAATATTAATTGAGCCTATTTTATATATGGTCTCGAGTGTTGTGCACACTGTCGTGTAATATACACTACACTTACTGTTCCATTAAATTGCTCGGTTAAGTCTGCAGCGATATACATTGGATCGAGTGCTTCCACAAACTGGGCTGTAGAATTGACCTGTATGGAGGTAAACTCCTGAAAATATATCAACAAAGGTGTACTACTAACGGATGTTGATATTTTAGGATGTAAAAGTCGAATCTGAATCTCATAAAATGACAGTTTGATATTAAAGTACTACTTGAAAAAAGAGAAGATCCAAAATATTACTGCGTTTTTGTGCCCATCATGTAATAATATGATAATCTGGGAAATAGCTTGTATTTAAATGAGACTTCAGGGTTCAGTTCAAAATGAACAGCTGATATACAATATCACCTAACAGTTACTACGGTGAACAGTTAATTTCTCTGCTTATATGTTTGCTAAATATATTAATTATAAAATTATCAAGAAAAATGTCTATTTTGGGAAAAGCACGTTAAAAGATAGGAGAAGTTTTATAATCTAAAGTAGCGTGGACTGCCCAAGGTGTACATTTCAGCTTTTTTATTCACATAGCTCAAATTTGATCTGTTAATGCCAGTCAATTATTCATTTTCAATTAATGGTGGCAAGACGAGGATCATTCATGAGAGAAGATGGGAATATGCAAATAATCCTGGATGATGGAGCTTGTATTTCAGTGTTAAGGGTTGCGAACCTGTATTACAGCCAAACAGAATCCTATCTAAGTATAATATCTATTGCTATGGTCCATACCTGCAGCTCAGCGAAGATATTGCTCTTGATTTTTAATATTACTCTCACATGGACACTTTTCTCCGGTTGAAGATTCATAACAGTACAATAGCCCACGGTACACGAGCGTCCACTAATGCATTTCTGAAAATATAGATTCACATTCAACTCTTTCGCATATTCTAATTGTTTTAATTGTTTGATAACATTGTACCTGTACTTGGAGCGTTCGCCTTGATTGTTGACGCTAGATTCTGGCGTGTTCCAGATTCGAAGCCTTTTCCATTTTGGAACATGGCGTGCCTGGGGAAGATCTGGTGATTGAGTCAAGCTTTATAGTACCCTCGTTAAAGAAAGATAATTATTATTAATGCCTCAATGAGAGCACGACAAAAAGATGGTATCTGTGCATAAATTCGTACAATATACAGGGTGAGTAAAACAACGTTCAATGTGGTGATTTTTGTTCGTCTAAAGATATAAATATATTATGTATATGAATTTAAAACATGAATGAGCAATTCATCTCTGCACTATATATACATCACGGCTTCCTCACAAAGTGGAGTCTTTTTCTTGCACAAAAAGACCGCTTTTCTGTGACGCAGCCATATAGATGCATGCATTTATGTATCGTGCCTAAAATTGCACATTTTCTTACTCAGCACGTAATACGGTGCACCTTTGGTCAGTTCTTTGTAAAAATAAGCACATAACGTATTGGTTCGGCTGCCAGAATTGAATGTCGACGCGAAAACATTACAATCAAATTTCAAAAAGTTCTACACATGTAAGTTCTGAACAGCTAATAAGTGAACGGCGTCTGGGAACTAAATGTCGGACTTGATGCCCAAACTTACCGAATAGTCCTCAGTGATGGAAGACGTCATGTAAGATCTGTGTTTTCTACTATAACTATACAGCTGTGAGTCGTCAATCGGGTGAGACGGTACTAGGTTATTTGGACCACCATCGAAAACAAGGTTGTCTGTCTCCTTAATGCTGCAGGAATCGACCCACGTTTCCCCAGTGGCAGGGTCTATCATCTGAAAAGTGTTGACTCAGTTGCAATATTCTGGAACGACTAAATGTAGGAAGTCAATTTGAATAAGGGAAATGTGGAGCAGTGATGCTGATTTGACTATTAGAACATCGTGCTATCTTGTTATCACTGAAAACTGGTTTATCGAGTTCAGAAATTCTGTATGGACGATGGCTGTCCAATAAGAATGTCGAAGTTAACGTCTGTACTGAAATAAGTTCACAGTGTTGGTCAGATAGATGCTTGATTTCAACATTAAGCGGCATTATAAACCGCTTTTGAAAATAACAGTTACAACATGGGCACGAATGGTAATACAGAGAAGCACCGGCATCATAATACATATCTGTGAACATACTGGCGTCATTCATGCAACTCAACATCAATATGACGAATGATCCATGAAATGGTGTATACATTTGCGTAAACGATAGGATGTTGAAGCCCTACTCTTTTGTTTACTACCTGTAGCTCTAGGTTACTAAAAGTCAATTAGATAATTAAAAGCACAGTAAAAGATATTTTGTCCTGCGGACGAACTATCCTACATATGATAGTAATGTGGTATGGGTTGTAAATCGCTTACCACTCAAATATAAATGCTGTTGGACAAGACGTGCAATACGCCCGATGACAGTTACCATATGTTATATCATGTATATTTATCAATGAATTGTTCAACTTTCGTAATTAAGGACATATTTTAGGTTACAATAACTGATAACTTACCTCCATATCATACATAGTTATTTTCCCCTGGACTTTACTATCCAGAGACACTGTGACATATAGAGTACCCATTGGTAGCACACTGGGACCTAGGTTACCAATCACGTACAAATGACTGAACATATGCCACGTCACGGTATTGTTTGTGTTCTTCAGGTCGGCTCGTAACAACCGCATTTGCTCTGGAGAGGATATTCTGAAATTTTTTGAAAAATTACTAAATGTAGATATCTTTGCTATAATCGTAAACACCTTACAAGATTTAGAGTTTTGACCGAATTCTGCGTCTATCGTGTGACGATTTAAAAGAAATTCATCCTGATATTTCCTGATATAGCCAGAAAAAAGGTGAAAACTATCACCCCGAAAATATGAAAACTTAGAGCCATCACATTTTAAAAACGAGAGATCCAGGATCTTGGCGCCCACCATTGTCCGATAATTGTAAGCTAATGACAAGAGGATCTTTTTGTCCATTGTTACCAAGACGATTGAGTTGTAACTTTGTTTACAGAATTTCGAATCTGAGCGAAAAAGATCGAAAAAGGGACACTGGAAAACACCAAGATATAATCTTTCTAAGTTTCAGAAGTTTCAAGATTTCTAGAAACTGTACTTATGTCAGTTGTAATAGTACAAGAGAAAAGAGCAAATTTAGTCTGAAAGTGAATGTCCGGAGGATCATTCGTCTTCGTTTTGTAGTATTTTTATTTTATTTATTTTTTTGCACGTTTCATCATTTGGTACTGGTAGCGAAGAAAAATCTCTTTGACACTTTGGCATACTTAAGATTTTATAATTTGGAACGAATGCTAATTCTGTTCTGTTTACTGGACTAGTTTGAGATATCTCTTTTAAGATACCATGCTCGAAAATAGTAAGATGGTACAATACTTAATACTGAAGGCATCCGGTCCGTGCAGTAATGTTGAAACTTCGAATTTGAAAGTGTCTGAATCCTGATTATTTCCCATGGATCGAAACATGCAGTAGTTTACAGTTGTCGAGTTGTGACATTGTGTCACAAGAGTGACGTCCCTCATGTAGCTGACCCGCCGGCAGACGAAAGGGTGGGGCAGTTCACTTGCAACTGCATGGACTAAATACATTTTAATTCCGAATTATTTGAACTCCTTGATATGGAAGGTGAAGATATGGATATTCTCTATAGTCAATATATAGAATATGCCCCACCGTTTGATCCACCGACTCTTGTGATGCAAGGTCACAACTCGGGAATACCGTATTAATTGGATTTTCGAATCGGACCGATAAAGCTATCTTGCACAACTAGGCCCCATCTGGGACCTGTGTACCAAATTTCAGAAAGATCCATGAAATATTTTCTGAGAATTCAAGATAACAGTGTTTCAAGGGGAAATTCAAGATGGTCACCTGGCAACCATATTGGATTTTGGAATCTGACCAAAAAAGGTATCTTGCACAACTGGGTCACAAGGGGAATCTGTGTACCAAATTTGAGGAAGATCCATGCAGTACTTCTTGAGAAATCACGATAACAAAGTTTCATTGGGAAATCCAAGATGGGAGCCTGGTGGCCATATTGGATTTTCGAATCGGACCAGAAAAGGTATCTTGCACAACTAGGCGACAAGGGGAACCTGTGTACCAAATTTGATAAAGATCTATGCAGTAGTTCCTGAGAAATCGCAATAACAAAGTTTCATGGGGAAATCCAAGATGGCCGCCTGATGGACATATTGGATTTAGGAATCGGACCAGAAAGGTATGTTGCACAACTGGACCACAAGGGCAACCTGTCTACCAAATTTAAGAAAGATCCAGGCAGTACTTCCTGAGAAATCATGATAACAAAGTTTCATGGGGAAATCTAAGATGGCCGCCTGGTGGCCATATTGGATTTTCGATTGGGACCGAAAAAGCTATCTTGCAAAACTAGACCCAAATTTGAGAAAGATCCATGCAGTACTGAGAAACGGCGATAACTAAGTTTCATGTGGAAATCCAAGATGGCTGCCTGGTGGCCATATTGGATTTTTCAATCGGACGAGAAAGGGTATCTTGCTCAACTAGACCCCATGTGGCACCTGTGTACCAAATTTGAGAAAGATCCATGCAGTAGTTCCCGAGAAATCGCGGTAACAATGTTTCATGGGGAAATCCAATATGGCTGCCTGGTGGCCATATTGGAATTTCGAATCGGACCAGAAAAGGTTTCTTGCACAACTAGACCCCAAGGGAAACCTGTGTACCAAATTTGGAAAAGATCCATGCAGTAATTCCGGAGAAATCGCGGTAACAAGTTTTCATGGGGAAATCCAAGATGGCTGCCTGGTGGCCATATTGGATTTTCGAATCGGACCAGAAAAGGTTTCTTGCACAACTAGACCCCGAGGGGAACCTGTGTACCAAATTTGAAAAAGATCCATGCAGTAGTTCCTGAGAAATCGCGGAAACAAGCTTTTATGGGGGAATCCAAGATGGCTGCCTGGTGGCCATATTGGATTTTCGAATCGGATCGGAAAAGGTTTCTTGCAGAACTAGACCCCAAGGGGAACCTGTGTACCAAATTTGAAAAAGATCCATGCAGTAGTTCCTGAGAAATCGCGGTAACAAGAATTGTTTACGGACGGACTGACTGACTGACTGACGGACGACGGACTGACGGACGACGGACCACGGACGAAAAGTGATTTGAACAGCCCACCATCTGATGATGGTGGGCTAATGATGGCCAGCACATCTGAAGAGTGATGAGCAATTATTGTAAATTTAGGTCATCACATGTCAAAGGCGATGATGCAAAATCAGCACCCTTAAAAGGCCGTCAGCATTTAAAGATGATGGCTCTAACTCATCACCTTTTGGAAGTAATGACCAGGTCTCATCATAGTGGGCCATCTCTTTTCTTCTGGCTGTGTTCCAGCGTATAATTGGTTTGCTTCCGCAATTTCCGCTCGAGAGCTCTCGAATGAAGCCAGGAAGCCCCATACAATCATGTAAGCGGAAAGACATGATAATTCAATAAAAAAATTATACCGCGATGTGCCCTTTCCATTTCATTTTCAGACCTGCTGACAACTTCCACGAAGGTGAAAAAGAAAACATACCCAGATATAATAAGGCCAGCTTGGAGTCGTATTAGAAGATAATCTACGGCTGAATTGTCACTGAGAGATTCGTTCTTCTCTGTACTGCCTGTCGTCACCTCGCTGATAATCTGCAATGGGTCGTTTTGTGGACTGTGGGTGTCCACAAATAACTTTATGATGAAGAAAACAGTTTCCATGCTTCGAACGGGATTTCCTATATCACAGAAGACCTGCGTGTGCTCATGCGTAGTTGTCGCATTCTCTACTTCCGTGTCGTTCTCCTGCATAGCCTGGACACACACAACGCCTGTCGGCCCTCTGAGAGTGCTAACACGGACATACTGTAATATAGATGGATACGTTATGACGACGGTTGTTAGATAGCCTGGTTCTCCTTTGTTGATTACCTTTACTTCATGAGACAGGTAGGAATCCTCGCCACTAATGAGATAGTCCCTCCCTTCTGGCAGCACTAGACGGGTCTCAAGCTGTAGATCACTATGACAAACGTTGTCTTTGCCGCAATTTTTTAAATATGAAATCTGAAAATTAGATATGACAATCGTTAGAAAGCTTTTGCGATAATATTAGTTAAACACGAGATGAAATCCCATAAACTCTAAAATAGGAACTGTTAAGTAATAAGAAGTGGGAGGTTATTGTAGGAAATGGAGATATCTCTCTAAATTGTACATGTACTATTATTGTGGATTACTTGTACCGGAAAATGTATTCATTTACTGAAGCCATACTCTGGTAGAACATCCTCGCGAAACTGAAAGACGCAGAAAGACGGTCACCAGTTATCTTGGCCATTTAAGAGCATTAAAAGCACCAAATTCAAAGACATAATCATAGTATACATAAAGATAGGTTAGTTTCCTGCAAGAGAGAAGCGGTCAACAGTTTTCAGTGATGCCGGCAACACATCATAATGTTCCAAATATATTGAATCCGTATCGCTGATCAGTATTCTTAATCCAAAATATTCGTTGTAGTGTCGTCATCTGAGAATGATGCTTTGATTGTGACTGTTCATACGAGCGCCTTGAGGATCTTAAAGTACATGGGTTCATAGGCCCCTAGTCCCGGGTTAAGCGGAATTAGACACACGTTACGAAGCCTAACGCCATAGATCTTGCACGCCACGTTCGTATTTTGCTATCAGCATGCGATATGTATCACCAAATTTGAGAAAATTTGCGAGTGGAGGCGCTTGGTGGTTTAGCCCTGTTTTATGAGTTTCTGCGACAATGTTTTGTGACGTTGATTAAAATCATCACATTTAACACAGGATCTAGTAAATGCGACTAGCCGAGATATGCATACGCCATATGCAGGTCCCTCTGGAATTTTACTGTCCAGAATGGGATAGTTTACAATGTCGAAATTGTAATCATCTCTTTTTTCATAAAGTCGACGAGAGAGAAGGCCCGCTTCATTTTTATAGAGATGTAGGTCTAAATAGATGTTCCTGTAGGGCTATCTGTAGTTTCCTTCAAATCTAGTGAAGGTGGATATATATGCTTCATTGCGTCATTTGTATAGCGATCATCCACAGAGAGAAGATCGTCTATATAGCGTTTGGAGAATGAGAAGGAACGGGCTTTGAATGGATCGGTTTCTGAAAGCGCTTGCATATAGTCATATTCATAAGAGAATAGCTACATTGTATAGGTCAGCCAACAGGGGTGCACAATTAGTACCCATTGGACTACCGATATGCTGTTGATATATTGTGTTGCCAAATTTCACATAGATATTTTTAATGAGAAATCCAAGCAACTCTATAAACAAAGAAACATCCCATTATTGATATCTCTTGTATGAAGTAGAGCTAAAGAATGCTTTATGGTTTCCGACATTAATATATCTACGATCAGTTTTCTTGAACACAGATACTATTAATGAACTTAGACGGTCAATAAGTTCCTGATGAGGGATTGTATTATAGAGATTACAAGCGTCTGGTCCGTCATTCATAATTCAGCCGTCGTCCATTAGAGAATATCCGCGTCCATAATCCAAAGACCT
>JAVTVY010000265.1:0-32360 GCA_036873755.1 Hanleya hanleyi
ACCATCTTGGAAACCAAGCTGTTCGCCATCAGCGAACATTGAAGCCTAAAATGGATATCTGTTACAAGGCTGGTTTACACATTGCTTTGGCCGAGGAAACTGATTAAGTGACTTCTGTGCGGAACAATGCCCAGTCGGAGACGACCACCATTATCATACACATGGATACTAAAATACTAACAAAACACTAAATCTGATAATCCCTTCAGTCTTCTCCAAGATATAGCCAATGGATGTGGCATAATCAGTATCAGTTGATTCTTCCCTTGCGATATTGGTTCCAGCCGTGTCTGATCTTGGTAGGCGATGTCCTAGAAATATTCTCCCTACACTTGGAGCTGAACGGCTGAAATTTACCACAATATATCTGGGTTAAGCTCTTTCCATAACCTTGCCTTTCAAGATCAGATTACTATAATGTAGTTTTTGAGATCCCACCATGTCCCATGGTTAAGCTTTTCCGTGATATCTTGCAAACCTATAGTATTATGCAAGCATGCCCAGAATTTTTTCAATAGGATATGCCACTAGTCAGAGTTTTAATCGCAAATTTTTGGAAAGTTCAACCGCGATGAACTGGGTTTGCCATGCATGTCAGTTGACTGTGCTACCATTGCTCCATCGTTGAAAGAGTTCCATTACCAGATTCATATTTATCAGTTACTCCGGAAATGGAATAAGCTCATCAGTAATCCATGTTATATTTGTTGACCACAATTTCTCTAATGATCGAACTTAGTTGTATTATAGAGAAGGTTATTCATAATGTTGTGGACAAAGTGTCAGCTTGAAGCATTGAATAGGGATGAGGCTGGTTCACGGGGTGCCTATCCTGCCAGCCGAGTCGCCAGAAGCGTGATTGAAATCCAAAGTTCCAGGACTGGCATACAGAACTGCAGTTCTGGTTTTTGCATCATTTGTATTACTGATTCGGGTATGGGATTTCAACGACAAACTCAATCTATGAATATTGCACTCCAATATACCAAATACAGACATGACTAAATATTTGACTAGCTTGTCAATGAGCATTTTATCATCCTCGAATCACAATGCTAGTTTCCAGTAATGGCGATAGAACACAAATGAAAAAAGGTGATGGTGGTGCCGTTGGCCTTAGCGGAAGTCCTGCTACCCTTACAGGAAGTCATGTTGCCCTTACAAGAAGTCCTGCTGCCCTTTTGCGCAGGGTAGCTAGGCGCTGGTCAAGAAGGCTCACATAATTTTAGGACCGGCCATGCCACCCCACTCAGATGTTTGCGAAAAACAAATGACTTCGCTGATGATAGGTTGGATAAGGCTCATTTTGTTCAGTAATCTTAGTGGCTCTGCCTCTTCACATCTTTAGTGGACTAATGAATTGTGAAATATGGTCTCTCATTGAATGCGCAGAGACTCATTAAAAACGTTTTGACAAAGTCGACAAAATTCGCACTGCTTTGTTTGCTCTGAGCAAAAGTGATACAGGACACTTACAGTGTGTCTCGTAGTTTTTTATTTCATTCTTGTTGGTGGAAATATATGTGTTGAAGCTAGATATGAATACCAGTACATTAGTAAAATAAATCATTAAGTAGTGCAGAAATTCCAAACCGAGACGAATACTTGCAACTTCCCCAAAAAACAGATATTTTCTGACCTATTTATCGCTTGCTCATTCTGGAGCACACACATCTATCAAAACCACATCTCTAATTTCCAAAGTTTGTCCTTACAACCTGCTCCTGGTACGAAACTCGTGTTGAACCAGACAGCTCTTGAACAGCTATAGATTTCTGCATCACAACGCTAACTGGATAGTATACATGTACATGTACATCCACGATCAACCATAAGCATACGGAGAAGATGAAAAGGGGAATTAAAGTAGTGTTCCCTATTAAAATGATTTTCTTTTTGAATTCTTCGAGAAATATTGGAAACCTTTTCCCGAAGAGAGTAAGGATTTGCCGGAAAGTAAGAAGACCAAAAACGTTTATGTTGCCAAAATAGTTAATGAAATCGGAACCTGTGTCATAATCAATTTCTAATGTTCCCAAAGAAACATATCTGGAGAAATTTTATGTATGAAACAAGCGGACTCGAAATGGCAGAGCTGCCACGAAGTGTCGGAAGTCCAAGCCCCAACTGACCTAGCTGAAGAATGCACTTTCTCCTCGCGCTTGGATTGTATGATTGTTTTTATTTTGGTGCTATTAATACTGTTATGTGAATTATGGGCGCAGAAATTCTATTACTGAAGAGGGATGAATATTGAGTGACTGACTAGACGCTAGGTTTACCAACAACTTGTCAACAAGCTTGCTGTTTCTTCGCGATGGATGGAATGAGACTGGGTGTTTGTAGAAAAATCATCCAGTAAAGTATGAGAGTCTTGAGTGAATTCTCACAAAGAAGGGAGTCATGCTGACATATCCACCGCACAGACTCACCACAGATGGGGTTGGTTGTTCAAGAACTAACATGGAAAACTAACACGAAAATTGAATGGCAGCCATTTTGACTTCTCAGAAATTATCATATTCTATTTCGAACAGAAGATCTATATTGGGGAAACTATACATGCAACAAGCTTAATTTATTCGAATTATGCTCAGCACTCTGTCACGGAGATTAGTCTCCAGTGTCACTAACTTCATATATTGCATCACCGATGCAAATACACGATGCCACATGTCAGGTCAATCAAATGTAGAGTATTAGGTAAATATCCAAGATGTGATCTATTCCGGATATCAGCTATGTGAATGAGTTGGAGAGATATGTAGAAGTTGGGTAAAGTTGACGTTTGACCACTGAAAAGCAACCATATCAGTGTACAGAATAACTTCTCTTGGTACCTCACTTTCAGACTTTAGAATACGGAGGATTCTAGGATGTAGCCGTAGTATCTCAACCGCGCTTTTATTGCAGCTGTTCATGTTGAAACTTGAAGCCCCAACTGACCTAGCTGAAGAATGCATTTTCTCCTCGCGCTTGAATTGTATGATTGTTTTTATTTTGGTGCTATTAATGCTGTTATATGAATTATGGGCGCAGAAATTCTATTATTGAAGAGGGATGAATATTGAGTGACTGACTAGACGCTAGGTTTATCAACAACTTGTCAACAAGCTTGCTGTTTCTTCGCGATGGATGGAATGAGACTGGGTGTTTGTAGAAAAATCATCCAGTAAAGTATGAGAGTCTTGAGTGAATTCTCACAAAGAAGGGAGTCATGCTGACATATCCACCGCACAGACTCGCCACAGATAGGGTTGGAAAACTAACACGATAATTGAATGGCAGCCATTTTGACTTCTCAGAAATTATCATATTCTATTTCGAACAGAAGATCTATATTGGGGAAACTATACATGCAACAAGCTTAATTTATTCGAATTATGCTCAGCACTCTGTCACGGAGATTAGTCTCCAGCGTCACTAACTTCATATATTGCAGACATCACCATGCAAATACACGATGCCACATGTCAGGTCAATCAAATGTAGAGTATTAGGTAAATACCCAAGATGTGACCTATTCCGGATATCAGCTATGTGAATGAGTTGGAGAGATATGTAAAAGTTGGGTAAAGTTGACGTTTGACGACTGAAAAGCAACCATATCAGTGTACAGAATAACTTCTCTTGGTACCTCACTTTCAGACTTTAGAATACGGAGGATTCTAGGATGTAGCCGTAGTATCTCAACCGCGCTTTTATTGCAGCTGTTCATGTGGAAACTTAACCACACGTGTCACTTGTCCACAAGTAACCATGCAGTGTCCAAAGACATGAAAAACATTTTAGGCCACTCAGAAGTAGAAGTTTGTGCATCTGTTCACGTAAGTCACATAACAATGAAAATAAGCGATTCTCGGCAGCCATTTTGAAAAGGAAACGGCCGCCATCTCGAATTTCATCAGTTCTGATGCAACAAAACTGTGTTGATCTGCTTCCTTGAGTACGCAAATGTGGGTATTACCGTTTAAATTTAAAGATGGCGGCCAAAATACGGATTTACAAGCCGGACTCCCCCTCCAAAAATGAATCATATGTGTTTATCTATCATCCTGCCAAATTTCATGCTTTTATCAAAAAGTGCACAATCATTTCACATATCTGCCGGACTATAAAGAAAGAACTGTTGCTCACAAGACTAAACAATTTTAATGACCAACCAGAGGGTTATGCCAGCTGGAAAGCAGGGTTGCTAGTTAAATGGCTGGGCCCCGAGAGAGTAAAACACGCTCTCAGTATAAGAGCTGCAAACACTAAGAGTCCAGAAAAAGGTCCAAAACTAATCTGGGACAGACCAGATGAAAGGTTTGGGTCCCCAGAAATGGTGGAATCGGCACTAAAACAGAAACTTGAACGTTTCCCAAAACTTTCTAATAAGGAGAATAAGCAACTCTATGAACTATATGATCTCCTGTCAGAGATAGAGTCCACGAAATCAGATGAGAAGTATAGCGCGTTGCTTTCCTACTTTGACTCATCAACGGGCGTTATTCCCATAGTGCGTAATAAACTGCCCTACAACATACAGGAGAAATGGACCACTCAAGCGTCTAAGTATAAGCGACAACACAATGTTTCCTTTCCTCCTTTCTCATTCTTCGTCGAGTTTGCCCGGGAGGTTAGCCGGACAAAAAATGATCCAAGCATCTCACATGTGTCATCGAGCATACCCCAGACAAAGGAGAAACCACCCACAAGACCCACCTATCCGAGGGTGAACATATCCTCGAAGAAAACGGTCCACGCATTCACAGCTGCAGAAAGCGACCAAGCTTTAGGAAAGTGCCTCATACATAAAAGCAACCATTCTATCAATGAGTGTCGGAATTTCAGAACAAGAACTCTATATGATCGGAAGAAATTCCTCAAAGTATGTCGGCACCTCTTCCCACTTCCCTTATATGTGTTGTAATTCGATGTTGTTGTTCAAACAAACACATGGCTAAAGCATGTATGGAGACTGTTAAATGTATGGAATGTGGCAGTGGAAAGCACCCCACTGCACTGCATGTTGGGAATTCATCTGTCTCGAACTGAAAAACTCCTGTGACGGTGCCAGAGGTTGGCGGGGAGACAGATCAAAAAGTGGTGAACTCAAACTGCACCCAAATTTGCGGTACAAGGTTCGGTGGAAAATCTTGCAGCAAGAACATTTTGGTAAAAGTGTATCCAAGAGGATTCCCAGAACAAACAAAGCCTATGTACGCCATTTTAGACGAACAGAGCAATGTGTCGTTGGCTCGATCAAAGTTCTTTGATCTGTTCAATGAAGATGATGAGACGACGGTATACACCTTTACATCATGCAATGGGCGTGTACAAACTTTCGGTCGACGTGCGAAAGACTACGTCATAGAAGCTTTAGACTCGAGTGGACAGGTGCATGTTCCAGACCTTGTGGAATGTGACAATATTCCGAACATACGGGCAGAGATACCAACCCCAGAGGTCGCCATGTGTCATCCGCATTTGAAACACATTGCACAATCAATATCGCCATTGGACAAAGACTCCGACATCTTGCTACTGATTGGCCGTGACGTTCCAACGGCACATCACATTATCTGTCAACGTATAGGTCCAAACAACTCCCCATACGCCCAGAAGCTGCGACTTGGTTGGGTTATTGTAGGCGAATCGTGTCTAGGGAAAGTGCACAAACCGGACTATGTTGTAAACAAATCATATGCGTTACCAAATGGTCGACCGTCTACCTTTGAACCTTGTCCAAGCAACTTTGACGTTAAGGAAAAACACAGAACCACCAACGTTGAAGACAACGTAGCGCACAACATCTTTGTTACGACACCACATGACAATAAGATTGGAACCTCTGTTGAAGACAGAGAATTTCTCCGGATTATGGATGAAGGTTTCGTCAAGGGTCCCGATGGTAATTGGGTGGCTCCTCGGCCATTTAAAACACCTCGCCGACGCCTACCTAACAACAAAGCACAAGCAACGAAGCAACTAAGACACTCCACAACAGTCTTACTACAAACCCAGTCAAAAGACAACACATGTTTGACTTTATGCAGAAAATCTTCGACGACAGACACGCAGAGCTGGCACCACCTATGAAACCAGAAGAAGAATGCTGGTATCTCCCTCTGTTCGGAGTGTATCACCCCAAAAAACCTGGATAAATCAGGGGTGTTTTCGATTCGTCTGCGTGTCCTGAAGGCGTGTCGCTAAACGACGTGCTGCTAAAAGGCCCAGATCTCACGAATGATTTATTGGGCGTCCTGCTACGATTCCGCAGGGAGAAGATTGCCTTCACAGCAGACATAGAACGGATGTTCTACTGCTTCCAGGTCCGTGAAGAGGCCAGGAATTATTTGCGATTCCTATGGTATCAAGACAACGATTTCCATAAAGGTCTGGTTGATTATCGGATGAAAGCCCACGTCTTCGGAAACAGCCCGTCACCAGCTGTGGCGACGTACGGTCTACGCAAGACAGCGGAGATCGGCCGAGATAACTTTTGAGAGGACATCGTGAACTTTGTTAACCGGGATTTCTGCGTAGACGACGCCCTCACGTCACTTCCCACAGTCAGTGAGGCCATTGACTTGGGTAAGCGGGCACAACAATCCCTGGCGACAGGTGGAAATATTCGGCTGCATAAGATCGTCTCGAACAGTCAGGAGGTGATCCAGGCATTCCCATCAAGCGACCACGCTAAGGATATCAAAAACCTTGATTTGGGAACTGATCAGGTTCCTCTTCAGCGTAGCCTTGGACTATCGTGGGACATCAAAGCTGACTCCTTCACCTTTTAAGTTTCCACAGACAAGAAACCATTCACGCGCCGTGGGGTTTTATCGACAATCAATTGTTTGTTTGACCCTTTAGGATTTGTCGCCCCAATCATCTCACAGGGTAAAATCTTACTCCGAGAATTCATGAAGGAACCAGTAGACTGGGATGACGCATTACCACCACACCATGAGAAAGAATGGGAAGACTGGAAGAGGTCCTTGGTATGTCTGCAGGAATTACAGATTCCGAGAGTGTACACCAGCTTATCATCAGTCTCCAAGGAAATCCTCATCTACTCAGATGCTTCAGAGTTGGCGATAGCAGCTGTGGCCTACATGAAGACAACGGATCACGTCGGCAATGAGCAAATTGGGTTTATACTTGGCAAAGCCAAACTCGCACCAGCCCATGGACACACTATTCCCCGTTTGGAATTATGTGCGACCGTTCTAGCGGTAGAGATCGCCGAGACTATTTCAGACCAGCTATACATCGACCTCAGAACCATACGATATTTCACTGATAGCAAGATCGTATTGGGATATTTGAACAACCAGACACGCAGGTTTTACATTTACGTGAGCAACCGCGTAGAGCGGGTATGTAGAGTCTCCACTCCTGGTCAATGGAGCTACGTTCCCACTGAGCTAAATCCGGCAGATGTAGCAACGCGCAACATAGCAGCTGCAGACATGAAGACCAGCGTCTGGCTAATTGGTCCATCCAAATCGTCGAAGCCAGATACAGGCGACGAACTTCTTGAGCTGTGCAGCCCAGAAGATGATCATGAGATCAGACCTCAGGTAACGTCACTAGATACCAATGTGTCGCAGCCGAGTTGCCTTGGGTCCGAGCGTTTCCAGAGATTTTCATCTTGGAACAGTCTGGTTAGAGCCGTCTCTCACCTCAAACACATCGTTCGCTCGTATGGAAAGCGGTCTGATTGTCGTGTGCAGAGACTCTAAGAACTTTTCATCATAAAGTAATTACAGTCCGATGTTTTCAGTAAAGAAATCGACTGTGTCATTAACAACAGAGTTCTACCAAAGAACAGCTCCATCCGAGAAATCAGTCCCATTCTGGATGAAGACGGGATACTCAGGGTGGGAGGACGCCTCAACCGAGCCAGTATTGCAGTGGAAGGAAAAAATCCCATCATCATACCAGGAAAGCAGCATATTGCCATGCTGCTGGTTCCTCACTACCACCAGGCTGTGCTTCACCAAGGTCGACATTTCACCGAGGGGGCCGTACGGGCAGCTGGTTTCTGAATCATTGGCTGCAAGCGACTGATATCGTCATTATGTCATCAGTGTGTCAAGTGTAGAAAGCTCCGAGCCACCACATCTCATCAGAAGATGGCAGATTTGCCACCTGAACGCCTGACTCCAGCTCCGCCATTTACTTACGTAGGCGGGGATACTTTTGGATTCGCAAATAGCAAACGATGGGCCATCATGTTCTCTTGTTTGGTCACCAGGGCCGTACATATAGAAGTGGTTGAAGACATGAGCTCTGCTTCATTTATCAACGCTCTGCGGAGATTTCAAGCTATCCGAGGCAGTGTGAAGCAGTTCAGATCCGACCGAGGTACGAATTTCATTGGGGCTACTGACGATATCGGCATTGATGCGATCAACGTTGAAGATGAGGCTATGGGCGGATTTCTGCACAACCGTGGGATTGAGTGGATATTTAACGCTCCGCACTCTTCACATACGGGTGGGAGTTGGGAACGCATGATCGGCGTCACCAGGCGGATCCTGAACTCAATGATGGCAGACATACAAACCAAGAATCTAACTCACGATGTTCTCATCACCTTCATGGCAGAGGTATGCGCCATCATAAATGCTAGACCTCTGGTGCCAGTTTCCAACGACCCGGACTCACCTTTTATACTGACACCAAACACGTTGCTGACACAGAAAGTTGGCAGTTCTGTCGAGCCGTTGTGTGACACCTCGCAGCGGTATCAGCGGGACATCTACAGATCTCTTTGGAAGCGCGTTCAGCTTCTTGCGGACATTTTCTGGAAACGTTGGAGGAACGAATACATCCAGACCTTGCAACCTAGACGGAAATGGCAAGATAGCCAGCCGAACATCAAGAAGGATGACGTCGTTCTCCTTAAGGACAAGAGCGTTCACCGCAACGAGTGGCCGATGGGAATCGTCTTGAACACCATTCCCGGAACTGATGACAGAGTTCGAAAAGCTGTCGTACGCGTCGTCAAGGGGGACCAGACTGTTCCCTATACCCGTCCTGTGACCGAAATGGTTTGCCTGTTATCAAACGATTAACTTGTGTCAGTGTTCTATATGACAGTTTATTGTGATGCTTCAAAGAACCATCAAGCGGGGAGTGTACTGGATTATACATTCCAGTTGTAAATAGTTTATTTTTAGATTTGAACTCTTCTGTGTTGGAGGCGCACTTACCAGAACTGTTTTGTGAGAAAAGCGTGTTCCTGTCTTCTCCAAAATCGAACTTTGCAGTGAATCGCCATTGTCGCGTCAACCCTGCAGCCGCCACTGTGTTAGTATGATTTATTGAACTCTTACGCTTATGCAGCGCACTTATTTCATTTATTAAGTACATATTGAAAGACTAAGTGACGAATGATCTAACACGTGAACTTACCAACAACAACGCCATGTTATGTAATGTTTCGTAATCATCGTATGTCGCTGTAGACTGACTTTACATGCATCCGTAATTGTTAGCAATTCCTTTCTGTCAAACCTTTAGGGTTATTTACATATAGTTTAATCAAAGGAACTAGCTTATTGTAAGCCGCATTTTTATAATGTATCTACGGAAACCAGTCCAGCTCGAATGTTTTGTAAATCAAGGGCCAATACTCTTGCTGGCTTGCTGAAGAAAGCTAGTCTACTGATCAAAGGGACACTACTCTTTTGAGCATTTCCAATACTCTGTAGATGAATAGCAAACCGTTTATATTGTTGTACTTGTTCAGTAATTCACTTTTTCCGTTTCTTGTTCAGTAATTCACTTTTTCGTTTCTTTCACAGCTATTTACCACTACACACATTACACGTTAACAGAGACTCAGCAATAAACAGTGTGAACAGAATTCTCCGGTGTTCTGCGTTACGACTGTGTTGGATACGTTAAGGGGTTAGCTGTCTGCTATTCATTCACCAGCGAAGAGGCAGAACAGTCCCGTTGCCCATATTCTTCAGATCTTACAGAAGATCGCCAATAAATCATCATGCACAGCTGAAGCACTATCCTGTCTTATTCCACGTTTCACTTTACTCCATCGAGATTTATTGCCACAGCATGAAACACAGCTAACTATATCTGTGTAGATAATTTGAATAGTCTACATTTTTTCTCTCACTCCATTACTTTGCAATTTGGATAAGAGGCCGTCTTGCCCTACAAAATCAGAGACTTTTACGCTATCTATAAATAGACCGTGCTCTTGCTCAACCCTCTCTAGGTTGTCGAAAGTGCATTTTTGTAGGATGAAAGGCATGCACGTAGAAGCTGTGTAGACCATTTTGGTAAGCCATCTATTGCTTACCCGCGTCTGTCAGCGAGAAACGTTTAGAAATAGAGCGGGAATTACGGTTATAGCTTTATATCTGTTTGGGTTCGGTTTTGGTTTCTCTCCGCCTTTAGTTACTGCCACGATAACAACTTTCTTGCAATCGTACGGAACATACTGATATTTAGTTACAAGCTCGAACGCTTTGCAATGCGAGCTTGAAGACGGTAACTCCCATTCTTCAAGTACTCCTATGTTATCTTACCAAATCCTCCAGCTTTGTTGTTGTTCAGTTCGAAAAGCTTCGTGGTTATGTCCAGCATATCAAAATCTGGATCCAAGATCTGCTTCGTTAAAAGAGCCTCTTAATATTACTTTTATACTGCGGATTATATCTGTGAACTCGTTGCCAAAAATTATCATCACAATATCGCCACACCTTTTCGAAGTAAATCGACAATGTCACCTTCTGGTTCTATTTCAGATTGTTCCAACCGGCTTCCACGTTTCCTGCGATTGAACAGTTTCTGAAAGAGATAACTGCTCATCTCATTTGATTCAACCTTTTCGTCTTTTTGTGCTGTTATGTATTCTTATGTAATCTTGGGTATCTTTATTTCAATACGGTTTATTAGGCTTCCGATGTCTATTGACATCGGAAGACTTTTATTATTGTTCGGATTATTAGGGGACCAGGTCCGGAGGACCTAGGTCCCCTATTGTAATCGTTTGGATTATTCTTATTATTCCACATGATTTTGTGTCACAGATATTTCAAGAACGACGCGGTGGATTAAGACCAAACTCACAGGATATGTTCTGGGGGATGAGATCTAATGCATAGACTTAGTTGATTTTGATTGGTCAGATGCCTTGGCGGCCATCTTTGATTAAGCTTAAACGTTCAACGATCTTCTCCTCTGAAACCGCTGCTCCGATAGGTGTGAAACTTGGTACACATGATCAATGGATTGAGTTCTCTCATTCTTAGGGGTAAAAAAGTT
The DNA here is from genome assembly GCA_036873755.1 of Hanleya hanleyi. Taxonomy (NCBI): domain Eukaryota; kingdom Metazoa; phylum Mollusca; class Polyplacophora; order Lepidopleurida; family Hanleyidae; genus Hanleya; species Hanleya hanleyi. The sequence goes on from JAVTVY010000265.1 coordinate 11,287, forward strand.
CATCCGTTAAAAAACATGGCCGCCATCGACCAATCAAAATGGTCGGATTTTCAAGTAATGGATTTTGACGAGAAAAGTTATGAAATATATGCTATATGGCATGGCGATGTTCAAAAACATCGCTCCCAGGTCACGTGGTTTGGCCGCCATCTTGAATTTTGTGAAAAACTTTATCAATTTTGCAAGGGCTTATTCTCTTGAACCCTGGTAGATACACATTTCTAGATTACTGCGATATATCGGAAAGTTCATGGTCTATTGCACTGAAAGCAAGTATTTCGAATTGGCTGAACGGTTTGGCGGCCATATTGGATTTAACGCCAAACCTTCTAAGATCATCTATTCTTAAACCGCTGAACGGATTGATGCGAAACTCAGTTCAGAGGACCAACGGGTCGAGGTTTCTCAAATTCTATTTAGAAAGCGTCTGTATGGAACAAGACGGCTGCTATCGACCAATCAAAATTGTTGGAATATGGAGACGGATTTTGTGGAAAACCTTATCTATATTGCAAGCGTTTATTCTCTTGAACATTGAAAGGTGCAGATTACTGGGCTGCTAAGATATGTTGTAAAGGCTATGGTCTGTTGCCCTGAATGCAAAATACTGTCCATGAGCTGAACGGCTTGGTGGCCACATTCCAGCATAGGCCAGGACACTAGGCCCTGTCACGTAGGCACTGCTCGCAGTTCCAATTCTTATTCTTATTCTTCTCCGTGATTTTGTGGATGCTATATCTCAATAACCATGAGGTCAATCATGCTCAAACTTCACACACATATTACACAGGTTGTGATCTAGTTCATATTAAAAATAGAGTTTGATCGGTTGAATGGTTCGGCGGCCATATTGGATTGATCTCATTTCTAAAAAAAAATCTTCTCCTCCAGAACGGTTGGACCGAATGATTTGAAACTTGGCATACATGATCCTTGGTCCAAGCCATGGTAACGGTGTTATAAGAGAAGCTGATCCGTAAATTCAAAATGGCCGCCGCGGACCAATGAATATGGCATGTTTTGTTGTTGTTGTGAATGTTCAAAGTAACGAATTTCGACGGTGAAAGTGATCGACTCTATGCAATTGAGCATGGCGATGACGAATATGCACACCACAAGTAGTTTTGCCGCCATCTTGCATTTTCTGGAACAAAAATGCAAATTTTGCAAGGGCTTAATATTTTGAAGGTTGAAAGTTACAGAGATATTTCATGCTGCTCTCTATCAGGAAGGCCGTGATCTATTGCACTGAAAGCCTATACCGTTGATTGGATGAGCCGTGTGGCGGCCACGTTGGATTGACCTAGTTCCTGAAAAAAAAAATTCTCCTGAACAGATGTATCGAATGATCTGAAACTTGGCACACATGATCCTTAATCCAAGGCATGGTAATGGTGTTATAAGAGAAGCTGACCCGTAAATTCGAAATGGCCGCCGCGGACCAATGAATATTGCATGTTTCGATGTTGTTGTTGTGATTTTTTTCTGGGTTTTGTCAGGAAGAACACGATCTGTTACAGTCAAATTCAAAAGCATTGAGTAATTGTCTAAATGATGCAGCTGCTCAGGAGGAAGCCCAGACAACTGCTCGCAGTTCTAGTTTATTTTCTATATTTGGTCGAGGGAATATTTGGCTGCTATAGCTGCCGTTTTAACCCTATCTGGCCTGGGCTTTTTGGGACCTGTCGTGGCCTGTGGGGGGCCGAAATGGCCCCCCCTAATTATTTTTCTTGCCCCTTGAGCTAGGGAGCTGAAACTTACCACACTATACCCTTGGGTCAAGCTCTACCATAAAATGTAAAAAACTTCAAGATGACCGCTTTGATGACGTCACAGTGACGTCATTTTCGAAAACGGCATTTTTTTGCTCGATTTTTTGGTCAGATTTTCCGAAATTTTTATTTATGCAATTTCTCCGCTAAAAACAACATGATAAATTGGCAAATATTAATGTGATGTGAAATAATATAGGTTTTGCCCACTTTTCATCGCAGAGAAGCAGAAATTTTGAAGAAATATGACAAAAACATCACTTTTCGGGAACCCCGCATGTCCGCCATCTTTAATTTACCCATGATCCTCTCCTCGGAGGTCATGCAAATAGGCTGAAAATGACCCAATATGATAAACCATAAAGTCCCGGAGTTTCAGCTCTCTATTTTTTGTAGATAGCGCAGAAAGTTGGTAGGGGGGCCATTTGGGTTAATACAATTTCACTACTGCCGATAATATTTGTCAATTTCGATGACGTGAAATATCCCTGTCGACGGGAGTGGAGTTAGGTCAAGACCTTATCGCACTGGTATAATTCGTAACATTTGCCTGTGAAATCGGTATTTGTTTTCATGAGAATTTCAGCATTTGTGTGCTCAGTGACTTACAACAGTAAAGTCTTGTGCAACATATAACTGGATGATGTTCCGAGGAATTCAGGGAATGGTGACCTTATGACGGAGACCTGGATGATCTGTAAATGTCGGCCTGCAAAATATTGTTCACTTGTATCCGATTTTTATCTTCAGTTTAGTAGCTTTATTCAAATTTAAATAGAGTACCTATCTATTGGATTGACACTCAGCACGAAATGTCGTTGATTACAATATACTGTTCTCAATATTTACATGTACCACGTTTTCTACGGTGGTGTGGAGCTATAACTGTGTTTTGGTGGTTAAAGTATATATATTACTAGAAGTTATAACAAGGCATGAAGTTGTGTTCATCGGTAGTACAGAGATTGGGCATGTTGGACTGAAAATATTTAACATCAGTATATCATCATACACTCACAGGTGTTCCTATGAAAATATCTAACAATCAGGGAGTTCCCTCCCCTAATATCGACTCTGCTTAGCGTGTCCGGCCTGTGATTTATCACCTGTTTTCATATGTACTGTGGCATTTATCACAGATAAAACGACAGATGACATTTTCACTAACACATATAATAGGCTGAAGAACTTTGTATTTAAGGATGTCCGTTGGTGGTAAATCAAAGTAATTAAAATAATGTGTCTTGTTGCATTCATAATTATGTAATATGAGAAAAAAACAAAGAAAAAAATATAGGTTGGTGTGCATTTTTTACCTGTAGGCAACGTTAAGTGAACCGACCCATGCTCAATTTAATAACCCAGAAATCATAGGGAATAGCCCTAGTTTTGAAGCATATTCATGAAAAATTCATATAAATAATATTTAACTTTTTCTTTTATTCTAACTGTTTGCAGATAATCACAATGTCTATCAAAATTTATCGAATTGGATGGATGTTGGTGTGCAAAATTCTCGGCTAGAAGGCTTTTAAAGGAAATCCCTATATCTTAACCTAGGAAAGGGAGATAATCCAATAGGAAAAAACAGGCAAAATGGCTGCCAAAGCCAAAAACCACCAGCGGACATCCTTTAGACCGGCGGTTATACTTTGGATTTTGTTATCTTCCTCCCATGACTGTACACGTGACAAACCGGCTGAACTCGCTCTGTGCTGAATTCCAAACGCGTTTTATTTTTCTTTACAAATTTCTCATGTGATAAAACGCGTTAAAACTAAATACCTCGTTAACGCGTGTGGTCAGGTTTTTCTTTTCACAGTTATGACAAGATAAGTTCAACCTCCCCACAGCGCATGCTCCATTTTGCAGGCTCCATTACCATCCCTGCCACCAATAGCGGAAGTTGGCCTTTACTACGTTGCTATGACGTATAGGGGAAACCAACCAACGCACGGTTCAGTTTGAATCCAGCCGAACAACTCCATTAGTGTTGCACATGAACGATCTACTTTCCATATGCTCTGTCGAGATAAACAGGGAAAATTATCTCCAGATAATTCTTTTTAAGGCTAGGTCAACAGAGGTATTATGCAGACTTGAAAAGTAATCGAAATGCTCGCTATACATCTATTTTACTATGTCACTTCCGGCGATGTGCGCGAAGGCCCGGAATCCGGTCCAAAAATATGACTGGTGGCTGGGGTTATTAGACCCTCAGCGAGGTGGTTGAGATAAGTTAACACTACAAGCTGAGTCAACGCCTCGCTGACGTTGAGACTAACACTTTTTGTTCAAATCGAAAAGTTATCAGTTGAATCACAAAAACCATGCACACATTTATGTGTTTCAAACTCCTCACTACGTGTAATAATCTGGTCACCCATGTCATCTATGAATGTGAGGAGGAAATCTATGGTAGACCATCCCTCTTAAAATGCATTGCGTTGAACAAGTAGCAATATTTTGAAATTGTAATTACAAAACATTAAAAATCAAACAATCACAAGTTTCGAATTTCAAGTTGTTGGAAACGTACTATCAGTGCATTGAAAATCAACCAATCATCAGCTCCGAATTTCAATGTATATAAAATATAATATCAACCTGTTGAAAACCAGACAACAGTATGTTTCCATTTCCAATGTATTGACATTCAACCAATGAAACGAGGTTCATCTCTGTGGCCTGCCTGAACCACTATATAACGTCGGATTGCAAATGTTGCCACAGACGGTCGGGGTGCCTGTTGTGGGAGTAAGATATATCAAAGTATTGCATATAAAAACAAAAGAAAACAAGAATGACTACAAACCTTATATTCCATATAATACAGGAACTGCACACCGAAGACCACAGACGGGATGGACAAGACATGAAACAGAAGATGGATGACGATTACAAGAATATCAACAGCGCCTTGAGTGACAACAACGCACAACAAGAGCGTCCAGAATCAGAATACTCGACCCTATACCACGCCAGAAACGCTGCCGCATAGATGTCACCGAACTGACGCCTCAACACAGAATATGATCCTTTGACTTTCCCGCAATATAGGACGTAGACCTGCCGTCCTGTACCCCAATACACACTCCAAACAATTGTTACAGGCACAGATTTCTGGAAGAAGCTACCCTGTTCCCATGGGCGTCGTTATGGAAGTCACCTCCAAAAATCCTGAAGACGCCCTGGTTCTCCCAGTTTTTTTTCTGGATGGCTTTGTGTGTACGAAGGGGAACCAAGACAAAGGAATCATCCACGCGATTACAACACATATTTATCAGCATAACCTAACCAATCACAGACTTACGAACTTGTACATAGCGACTCTTCTTTACTTGTATTTATATTTCCCTCTGCTCTCTCATTGTTATTTATTATCCAATTATTTATTTTAATATCTAGTGCTGCAAAAGATCTTAAATTAACGAAGAAATGTACCGTGAAAGTTAAATAAAACATTGAGTTGATGGGCCGCGAAATCCGTATGGGAAGCGGCCCTTAAACTACAATTTCAGTCAGAGTTGCCACAGAATGATAAACCTTTCCTTCTTCATCACACCTAATTTGACCGCCGAGGAGCTCAGAACGTAGTCGGAAGTCTCCGATTTCGCGAAGACAGTTACATAACCGGTATTTACAATGTCGATGCAGGTCAATGTGACCGAATTTTAAAACTACTCGGATTCGCTGAGGTACATGTATATCAGTGTCAAGAATCGTGGAGCTAAACGGAGCCCTTGTATGAGATATTCATTATCGTTTAAAGCATTCGTAAACACTCCAACGCACGTGTATTTGACTCTTTTAAAGTGTTTGGTCTGGGCGATTTGGGTGTACCGCAGCCGGGGGCAGAAAGTGCACTCCTCTCCTCAACACTTTAACATTTTCACTGTTCCTAGGGCTAGGGGGCTGAAACTTACCACGATATATCTTTGGGTCAAGCTCTACTAGAAAATGTAATAAATCTAATATGGCTGCTAAGATCCCGTCACAGTGACGTCATTTTCAAAAACGGCATTTCCTTTACCGAATTTTCGGTCAGATTTTTCTTTTTTTTTAAATTTAAGCGTTTTCTTCGCAAAAAGCTGCATGATAAATTAGTAAATAATAATCTGATAGGAAATAAAATATGTTTCACTCACTTGCAGACAAGTACAAATTTTTAAGAAAACTGACAAAAAACATCGCTTTTCTGATACCCCACATTGTCACCATTTTGAATTTACCCTTGATCTTCTGCTCGTGGGTCATGCAAATAGGCTCAAAGTCAGAGAGTATCAGCTGTCAATATTTTTTTCGTTCCGGAGATTGAAGCAAAAAACAAAGGTGGGGCTGGGGGGGTGGGAACCCTCAAGCCACATAGGGTTAAAGGGGCTCCGTTTAATGCCTTAATGCTTGACTCAGTATATAGCTTCACTCTATATACTTAACCCTATCTGGCCTGGGCTTTTTGGAACCTATTGTGGCCCCCCCTCCCTAATTATTTCTCTTACCCATTGAGCTAGGGAGCTGACCACGCTATACCCTTGGATCAAGCTCTATCAGAAAATGTAAAAAAACTCCAAGATGGCCGCTTTGATGACGTCACAGTGACGTCATTTTCAAAACGGCATTTTTGATCGATTTTTCAATCAGATTTTACGAATTTTTTATTGATGCAATTTCTCCGCAAAAACTACATGATAAATTAGTAAAAATTAATGTGATGTGAAATAAAATAGTTTTTGTCCACTTTTCATGGCGGAAAAGGAGAAATTTTGAAGAAATAGACAAAAACATCACTTTTCTGGGACCCCACGTGGTCGCCATCTTGAATTTTCCCTTGATCCCCGGCTCGGGGGGTTACTAAATAGGCTTAAAATCATCCCAATATGATAATCTAGAAAGTCACGGCGTTTCACCTCTCGATTTTTGGTCGTTCCGGATGTAGCGCAGAAAGATTGGTAGGGGGGCTATTTCGCTCCTCCCTCCCCCCCCCCTCCTCATGTCAGGTAGGGTTAATCTGAGGGGCGCTGCAGACAAAACTTCATAAATTACATCACAAATACCACAAATTGCTTGTTATCGTGCCTATACAAGGTGGATATCTTTCCGGGACCGCTTTGCTGGTGTATGCGCCTGCTCGAGCATGTAAACTGGCAAGTTTGGTTTGGTTTGTTTTGATTGGACACGTACTGTTATTTATGCGTGAGAATATATATGTGACCGCTTTGACCTCAGATAGCATATTTGAAGAGTGAGATGACACCTCACGTCAATAGTCAAGCGCAAATTTCGAGGCCACAACAAGTACGCCCCGCTCTGTAATAAGACCAGCCAGTGGTTGATTTTCTTTTTATTTATATGTACAAGCTTTCGGTAGGTCGATTTTCAATATTTTGTTGTCAAATTTCAAGATATAGAAATCTGAGCCTCATGATTGGTTCATTTTCAATATATTGAAATTACAATTTGCAAACTGTTCAACGCAATGAATGTTGACAGGAATGGCCTACCATAAACATCAAGATCACTTTGAGCAAGCATCGCTTATTGGTATATCGGTACATTGTTGCCGACCCGAGGTAATTTGGAGCACCTAAATCTGTCTGGGAACAATGAAATAGACTTTCAATCTAAAATAATGCCCCATATCTTTCCCAATGTTGGCTCGGACGTCTGCACTACAAATAATTTGATTCAGTTTGATTCAATGTGTTGTAGCTCATGCAATGAATGAGCCACACATGAGCCATTGGAGAGCCATAAAGCGGTGTCAGAATATTTGATGATACAAAACCAATTCATATGTTGTTTTTTTGTGTGTAATCCGCCTTGATGAGATTTTGATCCAGTAGTGAGTCAACATGTTGTCTCGCTGAGTCAACAAAATGAGCCAAGATATCCAGATTTTTAATGCTGTCGTTCACTGGATCATTGAGTCAAGTTATAAAACAGTTTGGATCATCGAGTCAAGTTGACGACTATTTTGGATCATCAAGCTTTTAAGAAAGTGGAGTTCATATTTGTAATTATTGTTGGTTCACTACTGGGCATATTATATGGCACTATATTCTGGCATCTTTCATGACGGTGTAAGTGACATATTTCGAAAAATGATCTGTGTCCCTTAGTTTTGCTGTTTCATTGATACATTTAAGAAGAAAATGGTATTGGTAACTAAAATATAAGTTAAATGTAAATCAGTTCAAGTCACTATTACATGAGCATGGTATATTTTGTAAGCTGACTTACAGAAGTTATAAAGGTTATAACACCACAGAAGTTATCAGTTGTGATGCCAGTTTGTCTGCAAAAAGTTGATTAGAGTGAAGATAACATGATCTTCTAAATGCAAATATGGCAAGATTATTTAAATTGTTTATGTCAACATTCCATCATCGCGATACCCGATACATTTAGGATGGTATATCATGTTAATTCGCACAATGAACAAAAATGTGTGCACGTGATATCTTCAAAAACTAGTGTACACTTAAGTGATACGATTACCTGCCGAGTTATTAAAGTCACTAAAAAAATGTCTGCAAAAAAACTCCCCGCCTCACGTGAATAATGGTTGGACTCCCCCTTAGAGCCATCACCAAGTCATGAGTGTACATGTAGATTATTGGAAAATAAACTTCTCCATTATTAGTAAAATCATCTTGAAATTTGAACATAATATTTAATCCAGATTTGAGTTTATGAAACATTGGGGAAAAAAACAGAACTTCTCTAATTTTCAGGCACGTGGAAATTTGAAAATCTGATACAGAATTACATTGTGTGCAACAAAGCAATTCATTGCAATAATAAAAAAATTAAAAAATTGAATCTGCTATATAGTACAAATTAAACTTGTGCTTAAATTTTAAACCTTTAAGTCAGTAATTCGAAATCAAGTTTAGAAATCTATGTTTACGAAACAGTTCAGTTTGGACTGTAAACCTATTTGGTTCCATGTAGGTGTATGTTATTTTTCATGTCCTAATATAGCCAATATCCTATCTTTTCCATAACATACAAAATATTAACAGTTCTAAATTCCCTAATTTTCAATCAGTATACCTTGAAAGTGGATGTCTCCAGCAGCCATGGCAGCCAATATTGTATGATGTTGTATATCTTCATAGCCTAATAATTACAAAAAATAATGATGATAAATGGATGCCGGTACATATACGGTACCAATAAATTCTGTGATGCCGGTACATGTACGGTACCAATAAACTCTGTGTTGCACCTCCTCCCCCATTCATTCTGGTACATCTCCCTCCAAAGCGGTATCTAAACAAAATGCTACCCACTCCCCTTTCCCTTCAATGAAACACAACACAATTATACATAGACATGATGATAAAGCGAGAACACTTTCTTTCCTCACCAAATGACCATGATTGATTTATGTAATAATGGATCAGCATGATACTGGAGGAATTTTGTCTTTCTGTTTAAATAAATTAAGCATTCGAGGAAGGGAGGGAATTTGGCTTAATGTCACACTCAAGTTTGTTTCACTCATATGGTGACAGTCAGTTTGGTTGGTGGAGGAAGCCGGAGTACCCGGAGAGAACCACCGCCCTTAGTCAAGTAACTAACAAATTAAGCATTCGAAATACCATTAAAAGCAGTATGATAGGAAAGCATTTTCTGATGTGCTGAACATTTTTTTTTCTCAAATGAAGTGATGAGCACTGAAAACTTATATTCTTATTAACTTCTCAGAAGTATTAGACGATATAGATACATGTACTTTCATGAGAAATTGATGTGTGCATCCACATAAATGGACACAGGATACTTGATTGCATTAGGGCTAAATTATACTCTCCGGGTAGTGAATCGGGTAATAAAACTTACTTGATGATAAGCCTTGACCCAGTGTATACGTAATATCAACCAAATTCAAAAGACAATCATAGTATACATATAAGGATGGGCTAGTTTCATGAGAAATTTTATCTTATAAATTTCTCAGCCCAGTAGATCAGTCGGTGTAGGTACTTTAAAACAAGGATCTGGACAGACAACTGGATGAACGATCTACACCAGGTAGAAATGTTAGTTATGGCATACCGGTACATGCACATAAGCCTTATGATCCGTCAACTCAACAGCAAAACACGACACGAGCGGCGGATTGTGTATCGGACAGGGCCGCACAGACTACAGCACCGGATGACCGATTTCTGCTGCGGCAACTTCCAAAAACTGAGCTTATGCACTTTGATGAAGAGAAGCTTTGACAACAGTGTAGGTCAAGAACACACGATTGTCAGTTCAAAGCTAAACAGATTATTTCAATATTGTACTGGCAAAGCCCTCCAGGTCATAGAGTGTTGTTCTGTGATCGAGCCCAATGAAGGCTATGTAATAGCCAGAGCTCTTCTGTCGGGTAGACTTAGAAATCAGTATGTGGTCTCTAAAGCATGGGTTGAAAGGGTTACTGGAGGCTCTGCAATCAATCCATCAGATAAAGCGGGTCTTCGTTGTTATGCAGATGATGTCCGGAGTTGTGTTGTAACATTAAATTCCATGGGCCAACTGAGCGATATCGATAACCAGGAAAGAATGGTGAAGATGGTAGACAAACTACCATACTATCTACAGGGGCGATGGTGGAAAAATGCTTTCAGGGCATTAAAGCTACATGGACGATACCCTGGGATAGAGAACTTGGTGGATTTCATCGAGACTGCCGCGGAAGAAGCGAATGCTCCCGTGTTTGGGACAACAGACAGTAGAACGACCTTCAAGCCCAGAACAAGATATAGTTTCGACAAACGGGACAAAGCTCGCGGAGTGAGCTTTAGTGCCCAGACCAAAAGTGACGTTTATGAATTTCAAAAATGCTACCTGTGTAGTGAGAGACATATAATATTTCGGTGTACGAAATTCCGACATATGAAAACCGGAGAAGCGTCTGGACTTTGTCAAGGACAAGAAGCTATATTTTTCGTGTTTTTCGGCAAAACACCGGTGTAACAGCTGTCTAAGGGACATTAAGTGTTCTGTACAAGGATGTTCGGGTAACATCTCTAGACTATTGCACGTTTCATCTCTACGAGGCCGAAGAAGTGAACAACATAATTCAAGCGGTAGTAAAGAGCAAATTCACAAGAAAGACGTGGACACTCAGAAAGCACGAAATGGACATGTGGAAGTACAAAACGTGTAGGGTCAAGGGGCCGAAATGAAGCAGATTGTTCTGTCTATAGTGCCTGTAAAGGTTAGGGCTAGTCCAGGGCAAGAGTTTATCTTGACGTGTGCATTGCTCGATTGCGGAAGTACGAATACATTCTGCTCGAGCGACCTGCTCGAAGAACTTGGTGTGAAAGGCACAAGCACCAGACGCACTCACTTCTTTGAAGAAGGAAAACAGTAAGTCTGATGTCATTGTAACGCCACTAGAAGTGGCTTATATGAGTGGCAGAAATATTATACAGTTACGACGCGTTTACTCCACCGCGAAGCTGCAAGTGATGAACGACCGCTTGGGAAGCCAGGCAGATGTGGATAAGTGGTCGCATCTGCATGGCTGTAAGTTACCAGCAATCGGCAAGGCAGGTGTAACCTTGCTTATTGGACAGGATGTGCCTTCAGTCCTGGCACCGATCGACGTCAGACGAGGAAAACACAATAAGCCACATGCAACACAAACTGTATACGGTTGGACGGTAAACGAAACCCTCGGCGTATCAACAAGAGGAGATGTAGCCACATCAAATTTTGTCTGCACAGATCAAACCTTGGAAATGCAGATCGAAAAATTCTAGAACCTGGATACCTGTGAATCCCAGGCTTATAGTGAACTCCATATGTCAGTGAATGACCTCATATTGGTGGATCTCTGAGACAGATCTGCTACAGTTACGAGATGGCAACACCATTCAAAAATTGTCCACCAAACTTAGCAGACAATTACAGTGCGGCGGAAAGTAGGCTCGAATCTTTGTGGAAACGACTGCGAGAATTCTGAGTTGTTGTATACATATACATAAAAATATCAAGTGCCTAGCCGAGAAAGGCTTTGCGGAAAAGGTCAGTGACAATCGCAAACAGCCGGAAGGAAAAACTTGGTATTTGGCTCACCACATTGTCGTAAATATCAATAAGCCAGGAAAACTGCGAGTGTACTTTGACTGTGAAGCTAATTGTGCCGGAACTTCGCTGAACGATGCCGTGATGCAATCACCTGACTTGACACATAAACTGGTTTGTGTTTTGTGTCGTTTTCGCCAGAGACAAGTGGCAGTTTTGACGGATGTGGAAGCCATGTTTCACCATTCCTGTTCCTATTGTGGCAGAATTATGACATAACCAGAAAGCCTGACATATACAGGATGACTGTGCGTCTATTTGGTGGCGTGTTGTCACAGAGTTGCGCCAACTTTGCCTTTAGACGTACAACGTTCGACCACGGGCATGAATTTCATTCATCCGGATGCGGACGCCGCTCAAATAGTTCAAGGGAACTTTTATGTCGATGACTCTCCGGGGTCTAAACGATGAAGATCGGGTAGTTGTCCTCGTGAAACAGATGTCTTCTCTACTAGAGAGAGAGGGGTTCAGACTTACAAAATGGGTCAACAACAAGCTAGCTGTTCTTAATTCAATTCCACCCGCTGAAAGAGCGAAGGAGATCATGGATATTGATTTAGACATAAACACACTTCCAGTTGAAAAATCCCTGGAGTAGAATGGGACACCCTGAAACCAACAAACTAGGGTTGAAAGTTCGCCCCTAGGACAAACCAACGAGGCGACGGGGACTGATTAGCGTCATTAGCTCCACACACGATCTCCTGGGATTTGTGTGCCCTTTCATTCTTCAACCGAAGAAGATCGGGACGAGACCAGAACTAAGGAAGGATGGGATGAGCCATTACAGCTACAAAACGTTCAATGCTGGAAATAAGGCTTGTTGAGCTACCAAATTTACAGGACTTCAAGGTTCCACGATGGGTATTACCAGCTGATTTCGGAAGGCCATCACTTTTCTAACTCATCTACAGAAGTTTACGGTGCCGTTTCATACATCCGGATGGTCAATTCTGCAGGTAGAATCCATTGTGCGATCTTGATAGGGAATCAAGGCTTGTTCCCTTCAAACAAATCACGATTCCTCGTTTCGAACTGGCTGAACAAAACTGGTTGGAATGTTACGAAAGGAGTTGAAGACAGAGATCGACGGCGTCACGTAGACTCAAAGCGAAATCGCGAGGCTTTGGTGCTGACGAGATGAGTAGTAGTAGTCGATGGGAGGATTCCCTCTGGGACGACTATTCGGCATGGCCGGAAATGCCCGACCTTGACAAGCATGTAGCAGAAGACGACAGGGAGGTCAAACAAGAGGTCAAAGAGTTCAGCGCTATGGATAGCATGAAAGAACCAGACAAAGGCATGGATAAACTAATTGATCGATATTCTTCGTGGTATCGACGGAAGAGGGCAGTGGCATGGATACTGCGATTCAAGCAGCTATTGCTGGAGAGACTAAGGAAAGAGGATGATTCACATGCTGGGAAATATTGCAAGTTTGTGAGATCAAGGCAGTTGAAATAGAAATTATTCGCACCGTTCAGAGAAAACAGTTCGGTGACGAACGGAAAGTGCTCGTTCAAGGAAAACGTGAAGCGATCCAGCGACATCTTCAAGTTCAAGCCTGTGAGAAACTCGGCTGGTATTCTGTGCGTGGGTGGTCGCCTTCATTGGTGAAGAAGCGAAACACCAGATTATTCTGCCGAAAGACCACCACATTGTTTCACTGATCATACGTCAGTATCACGAAAACTGTGGACATGCTGGTAAGGAGCATGTGTTGTCTGAAGTACGGATACGATTCTGGATCATCAAAACCAGAATTGTGGTCAGTCGTGTATTGCGCGGTTGTGTGCACTGTGAGCGACGACAAGGACTTCCAGTTCTACCGGAAGGGGGTGAACTTACCAACCGACAGGGTGGCGCCGGGAAAGCCAGTCTTTACGGACATAGGACTGGACGCATTTGGACAGTTTATGATGAAAAGGGGACGAAGTTTATCAAACGTTATGGTTGTATGTTCACCTGCCTTTCCGTCAGGGCAGTTCACATAGAATAACTTGACACCATGGACACGGATTCATTCATTGATGCATTCAGACGCTGCGAATGTTGACGAGGTAGACCAAGGTTGGAATCAGGCCAAGATCAACGAGTATATGTGTCAACAGTAGATACAGTGGGAGTTTAACCCGACTGCCTTGTCCCACATGGAAGGTGTTTGGAAGCGTCAGATCCAGACAGCCAGAAAGGTGTTAACGGCGTTGTATCCAGGAACCAACCACTAGATGACGAAGGGCTAAACACGCTGTCCTGTGAGGTTGAATCTATCATCAACAGTCGATCTATCACTGTGGTTTCGGGTGATCCCAGGGATCAGTATCCGCTCACTCACAACCATTTGTTGCTACTCCGGCCGGGACCAAGCTTACCTTTGAGTATGTTCACCAAGGAAGACGTCTTTGGGAAACGCTAGAAGCATGTTCTATTTCGGGGTAATCTGTTCTGGAAACGGTGGGTCTCTGAATACTCATCTAGCCTACAACTACGCCAGAAATGGATTATCGGACAGAGAAACTTCTGTGAGGGTGACGTGGTCTTGATCAAGGATGGAAACACTCCGAGATTAAACTGGTCGCTTGGGAGAATTGTAAAAAACTTCCCTGCAAAAGACAGTCTTGTCCGCTCTGCTGATGTGAAGACAAGATGGACGGTCTTGACGAGACCGATTGACAAATTGTGTCTGTTGGAATCTTCATGTGAATCAGTATCTGATGAAAACTAGATTTGTTACGACTGATTCAGAACTGTTTATTGACTGTGTTGACTGTCAGGTTTCTTAAATGTAATGATAGTGACATTATAGAGAGACCATTGAAATGTTATTAGTGAGAAAATAGAAAACTGGAAAAAACAATCTTAATAAATTAATATCCTATCAATGCTCCCCAATCGTACATGTCGCTATATAGGATCTTACGTATTTCAATTGAATTTGGTGTTCTGAGCGCCCATACCATTGATATTTAATAGCATTATGACATCATGGACTCATCCATTTACAGTCGGGGAGGGGAGATAGGTTCACTGTGTTCGTTTACCTCAATGTTTACACCAAAGATAAGTCTATATATTTACCCCGTATTATGGTGCCACAATGTCGGGATCGCGTCAACATGAAAAGACACCCCGCCAGCAAGCCGGCTAATTCGGCTGAGCCAACCAAAAATTCTTTGTCATCAATGTTCTCTTCAAAGCACTATGAAGCGTTCTCGGGATTGGTTAACCCGCGAGTTACTGCAAGCCGGTTAGATCCTACAAGCGACATTATCCAAATGGGGAGCAGATAGGATTTAATTTGAATTAGATTGCTGAAAAAAAAATCAGGACGGAAAACGTGTTCATTGTGTGCGTACAGTGGTGTGCTGTTACACTGGTGAGAAGCCATATATGTGTTCGAAATGTGGTTTAGGTGCTCCCGATAAATCATTTCGTGTGTTCATTGTGGATTTAGTTTGCTTGAGAAATACTGTTTGGACGTTCGCGTGTGTTTAATCAGGAAAGACATACTAGAAATCACGCTTTGGAGAAACCTTTCGCATGTTTAGCGTGTGGTCCATTATACATTTGCAGGTGAACTTCTGAAACATTTAGGAGATACCACACGAGTGTTCCATATCTGAACGATATGATATATCTTGCATAAGACTGTTTTATGAGTACAGACTGTGGTCATTTGCATGGATTTAGACAAATTTGTCATGTTTGGTTAAATGTTCAGTTTAATACTTCACATTTAAGAGGTCGGGGTGTTAGTGACAGAATGCGAGTAATAATGATAATTGTGGAGTCCGTTTTCCGCGTGTGATTTTGATAATGGGTTTGTAGGCGTCCGAGAAAACCGGAGCTGTTGTGGCGAGTAAGACAGTGAATTCAGTAAACAGGATGTGAGTTTGTCTGTCTAAATTGATGCATATTTGGCACGTGTGAAGTCATCGTACGCCCAAAATTGTTTTTGAACACTTCCGCGTATACTTCTGTTCAACTTGGCATATATTGGTGACTCCTACGTCTATTGGTTGTTCTATCATGGCACCTTAAGTCATGTAAGTGGGAACTGGTTCCCTGCAGTGGAATTTGGTGAATAAAGGAAGTGTATGAGAATTACGGCGACTTTGACTTGTAACCCACACATCATCATCATCATCATCATTATCATCATTATCATCATCGATAGATTCAATTGATGACTTTTCAAGATTTTGAATGACCTTCATTGCCATCTATTTCTTCCTGTTCACACAGTTCCGATATCAAGCTATTCCATGAAGACGGAAAATGGAAGATTTATCAATAAAAGTGGAACCTGATGATCAAGATACCGCTTCAATGATACAGGATGAGATTTTCAACTATTCAAAAGGAAATCTGCCCACAAAAACAGAGGCAGACGCCCAGTGCGAAATGAAAACTGAAATTGCCACCACCCTGACAGAAATGATAAACATGGAAGTCGAAACAACTATGACGAAAATAGAACTAGCTACCATGCTTGACGGGGCTGGCCTTCCAACCATTGATTCTCATATTGAAACTAAACCATTTAAACAAGTAAGTTGTGATTTGACATACTTTTTGGGCAATACAGAGATGTTTCAGAATCATTTTGCTTCAAGAAAAATATTGATAGATGTATATATTTCAAATTACTCGTGGAAAGAAGATCAGAAAACTTATATTATTCTGTTGTTCTCATTGCTGATATGCCTTATTGCTAGAAAGTGAGTTAAAATGGTTATTCAAAGTTATTTTATTATGTACACTCTTGAAACGGATGTGTTGAACATGTAGGCTAGTTCACCCCCCAGGCTGCGATACACCCCAAATCGCCAAGGCCAGATAGGGTTAATATTCCAATCACCACATCAGATTGAATTTGTCTGTTACTTGGTCACATTGTCATACATGTTCAAATACATGTGCGAACTAGTAGAGAACATAGTTATCTCCAGTCCAGCTGGGATTCACTTTACATGACTATCACAGTGGGGTCACTGCTCCAGCCACAAGATCAGGACCCTCTGAAGACACAAGCTGTGAACAAAACACCAGCCTTTTGATAATCGATGTCAAAACTTTCATTTGGTGGTCAGCGACACTTTGTTAAATAACCATGATAACCAGAATCCTCAATAAGAATGATGTATCGGTCTACTGCAGTGATCAGGTGTAAAAACAAAGCTGCATGGAACATAGTTTCACTGACAAACTATGAAATATATCGATACAGTGAACATTACATGTGCATGTATCCTTTTATGATGATTAAAAAAATTCCAAATCTTCACAATTATTCCATGTCACGCACGTAACGCCACAAAGTTTCTGTCTATGGTTGAAAGAGAATGCTGGGTGAAACATTAAGATAGGAACATGCTATGAGAATATGTCCCTGACTATTACAACGAAGTTTATCTTTTTCAATTCATTGTGGGATTTCTTCGCAAAAATATAGGAAAGGATCTCCACATGTCACACGCTTAACACACACGTTACGTGCGCGACGGATTATGATATAAAACATGTCTATCATATCACTTATCATGCCTGAATGTCCATAACATTGAATTATTATGTAGATGCGAAGCCAAAGTTAGAGGAAACACAGCTTGACCAATTCATACTTGAGACTGCAGCAGGAGGAAAAACAAAAATTACTTTTTTTCAATTATTCAAGTGTCATGCACGGCACATAACACAGCTTTTCTATTGATGAACAAGAAAAAATACTGAAGGAATTGTTGAAATTGAGACAAATAAGTAGAATATACTAATTGAAGAGAAAATCTCTTTTAACCAATTTGTGATATATCCAGGCCAAATTACAAAATCCCAGTCTTTTGACACTGAATATGTCAAAATTTTGCACAAACTTCGCACAGTTCCAAAATTTTCCATGGACTCACTTCTGAAGTTC
Source organism: Hanleya hanleyi (assembly GCA_036873755.1). Taxonomy (NCBI): domain Eukaryota; kingdom Metazoa; phylum Mollusca; class Polyplacophora; order Lepidopleurida; family Hanleyidae; genus Hanleya; species Hanleya hanleyi. Next base: position 29,065 of record JAVTVY010000265.1, read on the forward strand.
TTCTTTGACTCAGATAGTATAAACGCCTATGTGAAAAAAGTTCACAAAGACAACTTGTTACCACTCATATAAAATGTTCATGTCTTAGGCTCATAATTGGTGGAATCGCCCCATACATACATGTTTTGAGATGTAGGATTCTACATATATGAGATGATTCGTCACCATGATCACTAGGAAGATCCTGTGAACAAAGGATTCGATAGGTGTAAAGTAATGCATAATTGTGTTCAAATTATTAACTTCCATGTTCAATTTTGAGCTTTAGCATTCAAACCATTAAAATATTATTGAACAATTTTAACATGCGTGTTAAAGTTGCGAACATTTATAGCAGAGCTTAGAATGCTATTGTTCAAACTTTCAATACGTGTGTTAAAGTTGTTCAATAATGCATGCTGTATTTGACGTGTTCAATAAGTTTTTCAATTTAGGTGTTCAATATTAAGTTAATACCTAAGTTTACAGTGTATGAAAAACTCCCTCAAGGCTTATTTCCACAGCCCGTGTTTTGACAGCAAAAACAACAGCTGAAAATAGCCCTCATGTTGTTCAATGCTGCAGTACTCACAGCACATGTTAGTTGCGATGACATCAGAATGATATTCTTGGCACGCAACACAAATTAGAAGTTGCTATTCTGACGCGTTTTTTCTCCACACCCCATGTCGCGGGCTTTGTAGATGCGCCAATACGGCATTAGTAAATTAAACAAAATAATGTTTGTGACTTTGCATAATAATCTGTGTTTTGTTCAAAGAAAATACTCACATTTGATTTTGTTAACGCTCACAGTCTAAAGTGACATAACACAGTTTTAAATTGGGCTTTTGTCTGTTTTTGACTTTTCGCATACATTTTAGTGTGGATTTGCTTATATTGTGTAAAATATGACACTTTGAGCCGAAATGAATCTATTTTTTTCAAAGCCGCCATATCGGTTGTGCTATTAAATCAAACTATTATTTTGGTTATTTAGGTATCATATTTTGCATATATTAAAAACTCCATGCTTTAATGTACAAGAAAAAGCTAAAAAAAGAAACAGACAAAAGCACAATTTGAAAATTTAGTCCATGCTGTTTTTTGCCACTTTTGAGTCTGAGCTTTAACAATATCTAACTGATATATCTGAGGATATCTCATTATTGGTTGGTTCCTTGTTTTAGGATATTTCAGACAACTATACAGCAGCTGCCAAGACGACCATGGGACCAGACAGACCTTATCCAGTGACCTTGTACCAGGTTAATCACAAATTGTGGAGCAATGATGCGATAAACATTGCACATATTCGGGAGTCAGCTTCTGATCATTCTGAAACAAAGAGAGACATCGTAGAATTCAGGGAAGTCTCACCCAAGTCACCGCCAGCACTTGTTAAATTACACCCACATGGAAGTGGCAACAAAGCAAAAAGGACATATTGCTGGGGGCAGCTAAAGCAGCATGAAAAAACTCACACTGATAAAAAGCTATTCAAATGTCCACTGTGCCTATTCACCTGTAAACAGTGTGGAGACCTAAGGCAACATGAAAGAAGTCACACTGGTGAAAAACCATTTAAATGCTTACGGTGCCCATATAGATGTAGAAGTAGTGGAACCCTGAAACGACATGAACGCTCTCATACTGTTGAGAAGCCATTCAATTGTCCACTGTGTTCATTCAGCTGTAAAGAGAGTGGAAACCTAAGGCAACATGAAAGAACTCATACTGGTGAAAAGCCATTCAAATGTTCAATGTGCCCATATAGCAGTATAACAGGTGGAAAACTGAAACTACATGAAATGACTCATACCGGTGAAAAGCCATTCAAATGTCCACTGTGCCCATTCAGCTGTAAGCAGAGTGGACACCTAATGGAACATGAAAGAACTCATACTGGTGAAAAGCCATTCAAATGCTCAATATGCCCATATAGCACTACAAGAAAAGGAAGCTTAAAGCGGCATGAAATAACTCATACTAGTGAAAAGCCATTCAAATGTCCACTATGCCCATTCAGCTGTAAACAGAGTGGACACCTAAGGCAACATGAAATGACTCATACTGGCGAAAAGCCATTCAAATGCTCACTATGTCCGTATAGCTGTGCAATAAGTGGACACATGAAACGACATAAACTCTCTCATACTGGTGAGAAGCCATTCAAATGTCCACTGTGCTCATTCAGCTGTAAAGAGAGTGGAAACCTAAGGCAACATGAAAGAACTCATACTGGTGAAAAGCCATTCAGATGTTAAATATGCCCGTATAGCAGTATAACAGGTGGAAAATTGAAACTACATGAAATGACTCATACCGGTGAAAAGCCATTCAAATGTTCAATATGATCATATAGCAGTATAACCGATGGAAACCTAAAGCAGCATGAAAGAACTCATACTGATGCAAAGTCACTCAAATGCTCAATATGCACATTTAGCGCTATAACAGGTGGAAAACTGAAACTACATGAAATGACTCATACCAGTAAAAAGCCATTCAAATGCCCACTGTGCCCATTCAGCTGTAAACAGAGTGGACACCTAAGACAACATAAAAGAACTCATACTGGTGGAAAGCCATTCAAATGCTCAACATGCCCATTTAGTAGTATAACCGGTGGAAACCTGAAACGACATGAACGCTCTCATACTGGTGAAAAGCCATGCAAATGTTCAATATGCCCGTATAGCAGTATAATCAATGGAAAACTAAAGCAGCATGAAATGACACATACTGGTGAAAAGCCATTCAAATGTCCATTGCGCCCATTCAGCTGTAAACGAAGTGGACACCTAAGGCAACATGAAAGAAGTCATACTGGTGAAAAACCGTTCTAATGATCACAGTGCCCGTATACAGGGGTAAAAACATTCGGTGTTCATTTTTTCATGTATATTATCGTTCTATTAGCATTTGAAACGTGTTTCAATAGCGTTCTGAACGCGGTTTGTATTCGTTTCGTTTGCTTCTCAAAGAACACATTTATACCTCACAAACGCGTTTGATCATCGGTCTGGTTATTTATCTTTCATTTTGTTTCGCTTAAAACACGAACGCGTTTATGAACTCGTGAGAAATGCATTTCGGAATTGTTGTTGTTGTTAAATAAGCATCACCGTCCACACCACAGTTGCTTCGTCATTCGAGAATACTATTTGGTCGTTTTTTTTTATCAAAAGCTGCATGGAGTCAAGGTCGGGTGAAATGCTTTTTCGGTTCGGTATCACACGCCTGACTAATCATTTCCCTTGGTAGGAGAAGACAAGTATTGTTTCGCTTGGTGAACGAAAATATTTAAGCTTGCG
>JAVTVY010000266.1:0-33062 GCA_036873755.1 Hanleya hanleyi
ATGTCACAACATACAATGTATTAAATATGAACGGACGAATCTAAAACTCTCGGTTATGAAACAGAGTAGTGAAAAGAAACTAACCGCACCGCTTCTGTAAATGTTGAATCTGAGATTCGGTCCAAGTACAGATGGGACTAAGAGGTCATTCCCGAAGGAGACGTATCGGTATTGTCCATCTACCAAGTGATACTGTCCCACTTCACCAGAAAATGTCTTGTTGTAAAGCAGCTTCTGTTCGGGAAACGGCAGCAAAATGAACGCCATGTTGTTCGGAGAGAAAACTGTGTAAGGACCTGTGCAAAAGAAAATACAGTGCTTGTGTTCGTATATATACCGATAATAAACGGGAATAGGGCAAATATAGAGCGAGCATTAAAATATAGAAAGACTACCGTCTAAACATTATAGTGTCTTCATGGAACCAATCGACCAATCAATACAATGATTCGCCTGTCCAATTGTTGTCCTTCAAAAAGCGACACTGACGCCGTCTCAGTTATAGTAGGAGTGATTCGATCGTGGTAACAGTCGACAAATCAGCTTTCCATGTTGCAAACTTGAGAATAGAAAGATAGAAAACACTACATCGCTCCCGTATTCGAACGTTCCATCTCTCAAACTTGAAAGTAGAAAGATAGAAAGCTCTTCATCGCTCCTGTAATCCTGATTTCCATTTAGGGGAACGAAAACAATAATTATAAAGCTCAACATCGCTTCCGTATTTTGAATTTCCAAATATACATATAGAAATGCGAGAGAGATACTTCGTTAAGATTAGCCCCATTTCTCTAAATCTGCGAGATATATGCACGTCTCATTGGAATTAACCATCATCTCCGAGGAAAACACTTGTATATTGTACTAGACCCAAAATAAAACTGCACGTCGTAAAATGCAACTGCTGATATATATATATTGGGAGAAACGGGACAAAGTTTAACAAAGTATTACTCCGGTATTCCTATATATATCATCAGTTCATTTTCAAAATTTAAAAACTAAAAACTGGATATAGAATTTTCCATCTTTCTACTTTCAATTTTGCCAGATGGAAAACTGAAATGCCAAGTATACTACACGGACCTGATTCTCACCCAGTTGCCAGCTTCTGTTCTCTGGATTTATCAAACCTTGATGTGTAACTGGACTGAATTTTGAAGATATATTAAATTTCCATTCGCAAATCCATGTATGCTATACTATTACGTACCAGCAGTGCTCAGGTTGGCGTAGACCGTTCCATCTTTGAGCATGCTGACGAATCTGTAATCGCCTAAGAATCGGAGGATTGTGCCTATATCCAACCAGAGAGGAATCGCGTCCATGAACGCCCAGCTTGTAGCTTTGTATCTAGTCACAGGCATTGTGGGGCCAAGGCTTCTCTTCTCTCTGCCTTCTGCGACATCTTTGACATCTCCTAAAGGCCCGGCTTCTGTTGTCAGGAACTGGAAGAAGCAGACGACCACGAGCGCAAGGACAACTGGTGCCGACTTCATGTTTCGTTGTTGACTATTAACGACCAACTAGTGGAAAGACTGAGAGGACGTGATTTCCCACTTTTATATACAGGTATATCTACTCTCTGTTGCGAAATTATTTTTCTCAACCCACATGAATTTTGAATCATGTCTTCATAATAACCACAACGTGTCCTGATACAAATTCAAAAGCATGTCCATCATACCGTAGGCGTAAATCAGCGTGTCCCTGAATTGGGATAAATGGAAATTATAATTTAAGGACTGCGTAGAACACTAGGCTTCTTTTCGTTAATGGGGAAATATACTACAGTACAAGTAGCTTTCAAAGGCTGCAGAACTTCCGAGTTTGTAAGAATTATTTTCACTTTCGGCATCAAAGTTTGGGGGAAGTTCGGAGGCGTACTCTTTGATGCTAGCCAGTAGATAAGTTTGTACAGATTAAAATACTAATATCAGCCTTATTTATGACAAGCAAATTCATGGTCATATACTTTATATTGAACATTGTTAACAACGGTGAATATAAACTGATTAAAACCTAAAGATAGCTATCCCGTTAGAGGGTCAAAATGGGTCATTTTTGTTTTATTTCTTCATTCAAACATTCACTATTTTGTCTAACATTCGGTGAAAAAATGAAATCAAAATTCTAATTAGAAGTGCTTCACTATTAGGATTAAACATTTAGTTCTGAGGCACTGAAAAAATTAAACACATTGTCTTAAAGGTGGTCCGATATCCAGCTGGAAAGAGATTAACCTTTCACACGACTGTCTGTTGTAAGTCGTTTATATCTGCCTGAGTGTGTATTGTATTGTTAATTGACACTCCGACACCAGCCGTGAAGTGATCAGCACAGGTGTGAACATTTCTCAGCTGAACAAGTTTTAGCAAGTTTTTTTAAATTGGATTTTAAACCACCTTGATGAATAAACTTAGTGTAATACATGTAGTTATCAAAAATAAACAGGAATTCGAGTAGGTCCCATAAGACAATTAAAAAATGTATTTGACAATAGAATTCAAGCAAAAACTTCTTCAGATGCTGGACACATTTTGTCCAATTTCTAGCTTTGCGATGGTCAATGTATTATATAACATCAGCCACGTGTAAAATTATTGTCTGAAATGGTTTAATATTTCCCAGACCTGATAGGTGTCATCATAGCATGTAGGAAATAAGCAAACCACCTGTTTGATCACATCTTTGTCATGAATAAAATCGGAATTATTTTGCTGGTATATATAGGGTGATTATATATGAGTTGTCTGAGCATTTCCATCATAGCTCTCCAAATTTGTATCTAATACGGCTTATGCTGGTGCTAGGGCCGTGTGGTAATGTCATCGACGTTGCCACATGAACAGGTACAATAAAAGCGTACCTGAGATACAACTCATATCACGAATCGTTAGATTCTTGGTATGTGCTGTAGAATAGGTTAACCAGAAGACTATACTGTGAAGTCATGTGGCTCTGTCAGTATGTCGGCACCTCTTCCCACTTCCCTTATATGTGTTGTAAATTAGGCACAGTGATTGCTGGAACTAGGGTGATTAGGGACTAATTTCTGAGATATACCACTAGTTAAGATGATTAGGCACATCAATGTTGAAAACAATTTCCATTATTCACGATGAAGGATTTCAGCAAGTGGGTCAGCACGAAGATGACAAGCGTGACATGACGGCTCATGAGGTTACATATAATTAATACCACATGACTTCCTTGTGTTCATGGGTTTGGACGGTTGATTCCGTTATCAATAAAACTAGTTATAAGCCTTCAAATTTCCTTTTATTCCCCTATCTTTTTCAGGCGGAGACCATGCAAATAAGCAGTGATAGCTAATGTGACGTAGAGCATACATGGAACCGCATAATCTGACTGATTCATTTGACCTCGTAGGTTGATATCTGGAGCGCATTGTATACGGTACCATACCCAAAGAAATCACACTCGATCCCACGTCTTCAAGGACACTATAAAGCATGGTCATATACATGTACAAGCATCTAGTCCGCCATTCATAATTCAGCCGTCGTCCATTAAAGAATAGCCGCGTCCGTAATCCAAAAACCGATTCCATATTCTATATAACAGTATTAGCACCAAATTCAAAAAGACAATCATGGTATACATAAACATAGGCTAGTTTTCTACAAGAGAGAAGCGGTCAACAGTTTTCAATGATGCCGATAAAACATCATGATGCTCAAAAAATATAAAATCCGTATCGCTGATCAGTATTCTTAATCCATAATAATCGTTGTAAGGTCGTCATCTAGAGAATGATGTATCTCAGTCACGCTTTGATTGTGACTGTTCATATGACTATCATGGGGATCATACGGCCCCTAGCCCCGGGTTAAGCGGAATTAGACACAAGTTACGAAACGTAACTCCATAGATCTTGCACGCTACGCTCGTATTTTGCTATCAGCGTGCGATATGTATGGCCAAATTTGAGAAACTTTGATTGGAGGCGCTTGGTGGAATAACCCTGTTTTATAAGTTTCTGTAACAATGTTTTGTGACGTTGATTGAAATCGTCACATTTACACAGGATCTAATTACATTTAATTAGATCCTGTGATTGACGTTGATTAAAATACGTCACATTTAACACAGGATAGCTTTGATAGACAATACTAAAATTCTTTATATCAGACTTCATGTATAAACTATGTAAAATTATATACCAGTCAGAGCTACATATATCAATCAGCAAAAACCTACTTGTTCTTTTCCATGGAAAAAGGCTTTCTTTTGAAGAGGAGTTGAATACATGGGGAGCAATTGTTGTAGGCCATCATCACTCAGCCGGTTTCTACTTTCATTACTGTTGTTTTTCTTTTCTATTTCCCAATCTGTCCTACTGTAGATAGTATACCACCCATATCTGATTCTATAACAACCTGGAATCACTTGAATTTATGAAGCGTTAACGAATCATGTTTAAAGGGGAATCCACATGACAAATTGAAACTTCCGGGGAGAGATATGTTGTTGACATATATTTTTTCAAAGTTTATTTCATGAAAATATACCTACTGGCTGCTGATAAAGAATATTGGTACAACTTCGGTATACAGACACATACTGGTATATTTTATTTTATAAGATACATTGGGTTCTGATTCTTTTCTGATTCATTAACATTATGTTAAAGGTTACTGGATGTCGCTATTACCACTTTGTAACCAATAGTTTCAGAACTATGGTGGCCATAGCAACCGGTAACCTAGTGCTTTATCTCACGAACTTCAATGGTCAAAGTGAGTTATTTAATGAATATGAAAAGCATATTCCATTGTTACTGAATAATCAGTAATTAAGATTCCATAAGGTACAAAAATTACAAAATAAAGCCCTCAGTAACTGGTTGCTATGGTGACCGTATTTCTGAAAATATAGTTTGCATAATGCTATCAATAATCCAGATTATTAATTTTAACAATGTTAGATTTTTCTAGATCTGTTAATATACCAGCATAAATTTAGCTCATTATCATGAGTTCACTTGGGGACATCATAAAATCTCATTTGCATAAATTCCCTGAATATCATATTTATACTTCAAACTCCAATATTTCAGCAACAGTTTGAAATATTTACATGCGATAAACAGCATCTTACTTGCAATTGTGAGCACTTTGCTCTCTTAAAACTAACCCTCGACTGTTTGGGGTCCCCTTTAATGCCAGGGTTTGGTTGTATACTAGAACAATTCGTAAAGAATTTAACATATGATTTGTCAGTATTTAGCTTCTCAACTGTTGTGTCCGAGAAAATATTAACAATGATTGGACATTCGCAATTCACAGTTTTCGTGTTCATTTCCATGTCTTGTCAACTGTTTTGTTTACCTCATGCTGTAAAGTTTGTAAGCAGTCATTCAGCATCTTGACTCAGAGATCGGTGACATCTATGTTTCCAGGCGGTAAATATATTATGAGAAGAATTGCTCTATTGTACATGTACTCTGCCGGTCCGTCTGAACTAAGGTTATGCAGAATTCATCTCCTTTGGGAAATATTACTTGCCGACGGGTGGTGATTCTCTCCGGGTACTCCGACTTCCTTCACCAACCAAGCTGGCTGTCACCATATGAGTGAAATAACCTTGAATGTGACATTAAACCAATTGGGATATAAGACGTAGCAAGCCTAATATATCTGACTACCCGTAAAAAAATTACATTGGCGAGCTTGCCAGGATTAAGTAATAAGCGACAAAAAACATGGCAGAGGCGAAGAAGTGTGTGAGTATTAGGTCTACCATCAAAAAGTCAATGGTGATACCGAACATTCAAACTGAACTTGAATATTGATCTGCAGCATATACAACTCTCCTCAACTAAAATTTAGGAAAATACCACTGCAAATGACCACCAGAGTTATGGCGCAATGAAGTGGCACAAATACGGTGCAAATTAACAAGGACGAGTAGGCGGCTGCTAGGGAGGTGTTGCGTCTCAAGGATAGACTAATTAAGTTGTTCGCTGAGATTTCTCTACTAAGTTGCAGCAATGCCGGCTTGTACATGTTAAAGGAACGGTCTTACTATTCTGGCGGTGGTGTGTTATCAGTGACCTTGAGATGGAAACCTAAAAAATCGAAGAATATATCCACGACATAAAGGCAGTGTCGATAGGGGCCTTCAGATGATCCTTGAATTTTTGGCAGCGGTGCGATGACAACTACACAGTACATCAGATTGGAGAATTATGCTGAACCTGCTGGATATGAAAAGTCAGAAGAAGACGACAATCAGACCATTCTACACTACAACAGGGATTGTTGGCTCTAGATTGCTGGAGCTGTATTTGGCGAGTATTTGGGAGCTGCGGTAATGTCACAAAAAAAATCATAATTCAGGCAACTTTCATGCTGACTTTTTACATCTAACATTTCAGAGATGGCGAGACGCCGAGATGTCAAAATGGAGTATTTATTTGCATTTCATTTTATTGTGTAGTGGACATTTTGATTTTCCTTCTGTGTATTGTTTTCAACACTTCAGACAATTTGTTATAATTTCGGTGGAAACTGCACCTCAGGGCTCTACATCTCTGTTGCGAGAAGATGTTTGGAAAGAACATTCCTAAGAAATGGATATAAACTATCAGGACTATTAATGATGTGTCAATATACACTGTTGGTAACGTATTAGAATTTATTTGTTAACCCTATCTGGATTGGGCTTTTTAGGGCCTGCCCTGGCCTGGGGAAGAGCCATTAGTCCCCCCAAAACCTCGAAATATTTTTCTTACCCCTTGAGCCTGGGAGCTGAAACTTACCACACTATACCCTTGGGGTATAACAAAAATCAAAGATGGTCGCTTGGATGACATCGCAGTGCCGTCATCTTCAAAACAAACATTTTTGGTCGTTTTTTCAAACTTTTGATTTATGTGTTTTCTTTGCAAACACTGCATGATTAATTAGTAAGTTATAATAAATAAAATAAAGGGTGCTATCTTGGATTTTCCCATGATCCTTTAGTTGTGGGGTTATGCAAATAGGACCAGAATGACCCCAATATGATAAACTAAAGCATTCATTTTTTATCGTTCCGGAGATAGGGGAGAAACGTTGGTGGGTGGGGGGCGTAATATTCGTAATATTCGATAGACGTCACATGGTTATTATCATGTTTTGTGCTGAATTAAGGTAACTATATTTTGTAAAGAATTTGTTTCATGGATATTTCTTAAGGGATGTTTGTTTGGGGCTTTCATGATAGCTAAAAGTGAAACGGTTGATGTAAGAGTTTGAAGTTATTCGTTAGGAGCCAGATAACTTCAATTGTTTACATGTAATAGTAAATTTAGGAACTTAGCATACTGAGCTAAAAAAAACTATCATAGTAGATTTCCGAGCTAAATCTAAATTTAAAGCTGAAAATTATTGAATACATGGGAGTAATTATTGGATTAGAGGTTAAATAGTGTTTCTTTGACTAGATTGGTATGGTGGCAGATGCGATCAATTACAAAATATTCTCGAAGAAAATGGTATCCTTTGTGAGATTCCTCTTCCTAGTCAATAAAGACGTATTTTTGGCTTTTTGAATTAATTGATGTCCTGAGCAGATAAACATTTAATTTCTGGTGGAACGTATATGTAAAATTATGATATAAGTTCGTAGGCGTCGTACCTATTGTGTCTGGTTTCTTATCATACTTTCCTGGGAAACGAAAAGGAGTTCATTTCTCTACGATATTAAAATTAAGTGTGTTGAACAATTCTCAAGTGGAATATTTTAGATTTGTGATTTTAATTTTTAGTAACAAGTAACTTTTGTGTTTTCCGCATATATTTTGTGGTTAATAATTAACTAGCTTGTAATATTTGACCTCTAGCTTGTAGAGGTCATTTGATCTGACCTGGCCGTGTAACAGTTCCGGTACTTCAGGGTTTCAAATCATTTTAATTGACTAAAAGACATTTGGCAGCGCTTAGTCAAAATTAGGCGAGAGTTGAAATCTATATTCTTTGGCGTTAGTGGAATACGCCCCCTTTAGTAGATAGCCATTTAATATCAGGAGCTGTAAGTGAATGTTAACAAGTACAATAAACTCACAGTGGAGCTGATCTGGTGAAGAGATCAGGTTTCCTGATCTGGAGTTGAAATCAATCTATTTCCTGGTATGTTCTGCTGTAGATAGTGTACCACATATATGACAACTTGAAATCACTTGAATTTACTTAGTTTTAATGAATAATGTTTTACGCCATGTCATACTTGACAAAATCATAAAGCATGTAGTATTTTCTTTGAGTTCCACTAATAAGTTTTGGCGAAATACACGAGTAATTTAACCCTGAACAAGAGCCCAAGGGGCTTCAATATACGCCCGTATATCTGGAATCACATTGGTCCAAATTTCAAGGTTGTTTAATAGCCTTGATTCCAATTGGTAGCTAGCAATCCAGAGAAAGGTCTACAATTTTGTGCTTCTGAGAATGTAACATATTATCACATCTTATATTGAATGATAACCTAAAATGAGCTTAACTCTTGGCAACTAGTTGACCTTGGAGCAAGAGCCGAGAGCTCACATATCCCACACTGAAATCGACAATAGTCAAACACAAGAAAATAGTAGTTTTTCTGCAAATGGATTTCTCTCAGACGAGAAAAATTTTCATGAAGGAAGAAGAAAGTGATGAAGTAAACCTTTGTTCTTGAGTTAATATTAAAACAGGTATGAAGGTCATAAAGGACCCATCTCCCCGTTAAATTAGTAATTGTATGGTTTTGATTTCACAACAGTTTAACTAAATGTAGCTGTTTCAAACACGGCAGGAAACTCCACAGGACAAATGCTATATACATGTAGGGGAGAGAACTCTGAATATTCCAACCTAACACATATAGTCAGCTAAACTTGATTCAGGTTTGGAGGACTGTGACCTTGACCTTTGACAAATTGATGTATGGCTCCTCTTTGCCATGCGAGTAAGGTATACTCAAAATTTGGTACCAATCCATACCTTGAAACTAGCGACATCGCATGGACAGCAAATGTTAACGGATAATGGACAGAACCCAACATCGCATTACATGACCTCGTCTTCGACAGGCATATGAAAATGTGACTTGTAATGATTTCCTGATTTTGTGGTCACAGTGACCTTGACATTTGACCTAAATTTTGGTACAAGACACATCGTCTTCCCTCAATGTATCAATGGACACAAAAAAAATCATGATTTTTATGAATTTCATGCTTTTGGGGGTCACAGTGACCTTGACGTTCGGCCTTGACCTACATTTTTGTACGTGACACATCATGTCCCCCTAATGTATCTACTGACACAAAAAAAAGTAATTTTCAAAGATTTCTGGATTCCGGAGTCACAGTGACCTTGACTATTGAGCTTGACCTAAATTTTGGTACATGACAAACCGTCTCCCCATAATTTCTCAAGGGACACAAAAAATCATGATTTTTAACAATTTCACGATTTTGGGGTCACAGTGACCTTGACCTTTGACCTTGACCTACATTTTGGTATGTGACACATCGTGTCCCCCTAATGTATCTACTGTCATTTTTAATAATTTCCTGATTTTGGGTTCACAGTGACCTAAGTTGACCTTGACCTAATTTTTGGTATGCGACACTTCATTTCCCCCTATTGAATCCACTTACAAAAAATTAGTAATTTTTAATTATTTCCTAATTTTTAGGTCACACTGACCTTTGACCTTGATTCTGGGGTCACAGTGATCTTGACTATTGACCTGGATCTAAATTTTGGTACATGACAAAACAGCTACCCGTAATTTCTCAATGGACTCAAAAAATCATGATTTTTAACAATTTCGGGGTCACAGTGACCTTGACCTTTGACCTTGACCTACATTTTGATATGTGACACATCGTGTCCCCCTAATATATCTACTGACACAAAGAAATGTTATTTTTAATAATTTCCTGATTTTGGGGGCACAGTGACCTTTGACCTTCTTGACCTACATTTTGGTATGCGACACATCATTTCCCCTATTTGAATCCACTCACAAAATTAGAAATTAGAAATTTTTAATGATTTCCTGATTTTTCAGTCACACTGACCTTTGATCTCTGACCTTGACCTACATTTAGTATGCAACACATCGTTCTCCCCTAGGGCATCCACTCACCAAAAATTAGAACTGTAGATAGAAAACTGTCAACGATCAATGATTTCCTGATTTTAGGCAACAGTGACCTTTGACCTCTGACCTCGACCTCAATTTTGGTACGCGACACATCGTCTCCACCTAGCATATCCACCCACAAAAAATTGCAACTGTGAATAGAAAACGTTCACAGATATAGACTGGACACGAACACTTCAGTGATTTCCTGTTTTTTAGGCCTGTGACCTTTGACCTTTGACCTCGACCTTCATTTTGGTATGCGACACATCGTCTCCCCGTAGGGTATCCACTCACCAAAAATTGAAACTGTAGATAGGAAACTGTCCCAGATATAGACCGGACACGAGAACCGGACGGAGAGACGGAAGGAAACCGACATCACATAATACGTCCGCTTTTGGCGGGCGTATAAAAACGTAAGGCTTATTTTGACTCAATATTTCGACCCTTTATTTTGCCATCACTCATGATGAGCTTTTCAACTGTTGGAACTTTTTAAAAATAACTGGACATTCGCAATTCGTAGTTTGTGGTTATTTCCATGTCATGTCAGGAGTCTGGTCAGGATGTGAGGTGCCGTGGAATTAAAACACATATAAGGGACGTGGGAAGAGGTGCCGACATACTGACAGAGTCACATGACTTCACAGTATAGTCTTCTGGTTAACGTATTCTAAAGCACATACCAAGAATCCAACGATTCGTGATATGTATTGTATCTCAGGTACGCTTTTATTGTACCTGTTCATGTGGCAACTTGGAAGACATGACCACACGGCCTCTAGCACCGGCATAAGCGGTAATAGATACAAATCTAGAGAGCTATGATGGAAATACTCTGACAACTCGTATATTGGTAATTGGTGAGCTGTGTCGCTGTGACAACTCACTGGTGAGCTGTATCGTCGTCAGATGAAAATGACGGCATTTAACACAAAAGACTAGCCTGTTCAAGGCTTCTCTGAGAAGTCATATGGTTGCTTTTAGGTGCCAGACGGCAGTTTTTCCCACCTCTTCTACATCTCACCAATTATTTACTGCATGCCATGTAAGTCTGTATCTAATTCAGTGGAGGCAGTCATTTAAAATCCTGACTCAGAAGACAGAGGGTAATTATGTTATGAGAAGATTTACTTGTAAATAAACCTCATGTATTTCATCTTTCTTTTATCATAGTCGTTTAGAACCGGCACGGGTTCAAGCCCAGCTGGTACATGTGTGGAAGTTTGTCAGTTGTTTGCCGACTGGCGGTGGTTCTCTCCGGGTACTCCGGCTTTCTCCACCATCCAAACTGACTGTCACCATATGACTGAAACAAACTTGAGTGTGACATTAAACCAAATCCCCCCCCCCTCTCATAGTCGTTCAGTTCCGGATTCCTGATCAATCTTGAGCTAGGTCTTTCTTTGTCCTTCTGAACTAAGATTGAGCAAGTTTGCAGTCTGAATTGTTACTAATTTATGTCAGAGTTTAGGTTGTATACAAGTGGAAATAAAGCAAACATGAGAAAAGTCTACAATTCTTGTATCCCGTACAGCTTCTGTCATGGGGGTCATCAACTATTTTGCGGTTTCTCACACTGGGATCAAACTATCCATTATCTCCTCGGGGCACAAATTTTCCAGTTAGCCAATCCATCTCATTTTCACTTTGACTGATCATCAGACTGTTAATGCCCATTATTCTCACTATGTTCAAACCAAGATAAAATTATCCTTGTATACAGGTTAGGGTCAACTGTCACAGTTCGGCATATCAATATCTGATATTTCCTCAGTCGGATACAGCTTTAATGGGAATACTGATATTTGGAATATGACATTCGCATTAAGATGTATATCTGAAAAATTGGTGAGATTTTAAGTGAATCAATTTATTTCAAAAAATACCTTAAACGCTCAAGTTTTGCTACTTTTCCGGTGTATTTTCTTTGAAAACTTGATAACATTAATTAGTCTGTAACATAAAATCATGCGTCAAATAATAAAATTCCACTTATGATTTTTTTTTAAAAATTTTGTTAATTTAAAAATCTTACAGTTCGGTATAAAGAACGATTTTGGGAATATCTTCTGCAAAACATTTTTGCTGATGATGGAATTTTTAAACGATTAAAAGTGAGAAAAAAAAAGAAATAGAAACGAAAATAGTATTTTCGACAGAATTCTCGCATACTCACTTTTTAGTTAAAAGTTGAATTTTAGAACAAGTTTTGCATATTGTGGAATCCTAACTATCCCGGGACTTGAAGCGGCATTATACGTTATAATTTTATCAAAAAGGATTCAATTCACTATCGGAATTTTCAGATATTCATTAAATATCATTTGCATGAGAAGGTACGGGTTGACCTAACCTGATATATATATTCACTCACTCAATGTTTGACTTCCCATTGTAGCCATCAAAGTAATTTTTTTCTTGAATCTAGCTTCTACGTTCAAAAGTGCTCGATCTAAAGCCATTAGGCAACAAGTCGTATGAGATAGATACGATCTAAATTGGACCTGATGGGCTTACTATATAACTATATGATTTATCGTGATGGGATACTTCAGTAAGCAAGTGTGAAATGATCATATCCCCTTTGGCTTCCTCCATAAGGTTATCACTATTTATGGGGTTTCTCACAGGGAGTGAGTGAGTGATTAGAATTTAACGTCGCTTTCAACAATATTTCAGCCATATCATGACGAACCAACTAAGCACCACCCAGCCCAGTTGTGTTCCTGCTACTTCAAGGAAGAAAACTTTGAAGCAGCATGGAACCAGACACCCTCCATCCACCCTATCAAACACTGAGGATAGCGCACAAGACACAGACAGGATGCTTACATGGTGCAATAAAGACAAGTGATATTACAGTGCTAGACATCACATTATCAAGTTCCTGTTGCTTCTCAGCAAAATGCATTGAAGCAACAGGAACCTGAACCCGGATTTCTCACAGTATGAATTATATCCAAACTATCCATTATATCTTAGTTTTAAAGGCCCACCCTTTACGAATTTTGTAACAGAAGCATATCCTCGAATACAGACTATTATTTTCGTAACTGTACGTGATTACCTGGGGACTGGGCTCGATAACCTTCGATTCCTCATAATACGTTATCTATCCGTATATATAGCGTTTTCGCTACCAGTGGGGCCCGCAACTTTCAGAGTAAACCGGTGTAGTAAGGCATTCTGATCTTCTGATATTTCATCAATATCCCATCCAGTCCCCATACTTATTGCTGGTGGACATTTTCTTCGGACACAAACGATAAGTTTCTGCTCTCAGAGTTGTCGTACCTCTAGTTTGTACGCACATGGCCGGTTCATACTCCATGTAAGGATTACGAGACAATTCATACAATAGCCAAGTTTGGAGACAACAATATGTCTAGACTTCAGCCTTTTCAGCTGCACAAAGACTCAGACAATAGCTGCCTACATGAAGTATCTACCACGTGACCACTTTGTGATGAGCTCAAAGAAATGTGTGATTTAAACAACCTGTACGTCGGTTCCTCCAACATATGTGAGATATGTAAACCACGATTAAAAAACTAGGATTCTCCTATGAATGAAGACTATTACTCCTCGTACTCGTTATATAAATGATTCATCAGGCTCCAAGCTCTTTCTACAGGTTAAAGAAAACTACCTCACTAAAATGAAGGCAAAAACAAAATGGTGTTTCCCCACACCTAATGATTTTTATTACCGCTTGAGCTAGGGAGCTGAAACTTACCACACTATACCCTTGGGTCAAGCTCTACCAGAAAATGTAAAAAAATGAAAGATGGTATTTTTTGGTCGATTTATCGAATTTTTCATTTATGTAATTCCTCCACAAAAACTGCGTAATAAATTAGTAAATATTAATGTGATGTGAAATAAAATAGTGTTTGCCCACTTTTCATCGCGGAAAAGCAGAAATTTTGAAGAGAAATGACCAAAACATCGTTTTTGAGTTACCACACGTGACCGCCATCTTGAATTTACTCATGATATTCTACTGGAGTGGGGGGGGGGGGGGTTATGCAAATAGGCCCAATATGACTCCAATATGATAGACAATAAAGTCAGGGAGTGTCAGCTCTCAATATGGGAGCCATTTTTAAAGTTTGATCTATTCATCATAACACTGCAAAATCTTCAGGCGACTCAGCCCATATGTTGTTTTATGTGATAACAATGATTTGTCAATGAAATTATGCATAGTCTAATTTTATATAGAGATATAATGCATGTCTTTTATTATGCAAATTAGACAACCAACATACCGACACCTGGGTAAACTGACCAACCCCTACTGATATTATCCATGGTCCCAATACTTAAATTTAAAGTATTTTCAACCTTGATAAACCACTCTGTCAAAACCGACACTATAGAGTAAGTTCCCTAAGTAATCGAAAACGGCCCATTCGCGAAAAACCGCGGTCCTAACTATTCGGAAATCCCCCATTTATCGTGCTCGCGAGATTGATAATATTGTGGGCTTATGTAGTTGTGGGATGGAAAAACATCCAGATCAACGAGTTACTTAGAATTAGTATTTGATAAACCTTGCAAACTTTTTGAGCATTTTGAACATAACCAATTGTAACAACTAAGTCTCAAAGGAAATGTATCCAATGTTTGAAGCGCGACTGAAAATATCAAAATGAAGAACTGGAAGTTACGTTTCATTTGGCCTTAACAAAATATATCGCTGAAGTTCACCAGACATTTGAACTACGGATTTTCTTACTTTCGGAGTAAAGATCATTGTCGGTTACATGGTCGCACGATGTAAACCTGGTCTGTTAACAAATCTTTTCGTATACACATATTTCTTTTTATTAAACACAGAAAGTTTATTCTAACATCAGCTGTTCTACATCTGTGAGCGTTGTCGATCTTATCATTTAGAGTGCTCTTTGGGGTAAATATCACAAAATTAAAGAAACACACAGTCGACGTATTGTGACCTTTCATTGTCGAACGGTATGGGCATTTAATATGGGGAGTGTAATTTACGAAAACGTCTGTTTTTTCTGAACTGACCTGCACAAACTATTCGGAAGTGGTAAGTTTTTCACGACTGCGATATTCTCTTCCGATCACGAATACTTAGGGAACTTACCGTAACCTGGTCCCAAGCAAGGTCGGTATACACAGGTTCCACTCTACATCATAATGAAGGCACAATGTATTCTTTGATTGTATAGGTCCTTGTATAAATATGACAAAAGTATATTATTTCTGCCCGCCATTTTGCTGTTGATCGATCTGATGCTAGAAAGACGGAAAGCCAATACAATGCAATATGTGAAATAAAATCAGATTTTATTAATTCACAAGGATCATTTATGTTCCGTAAAAACAGATATTCATATCAGTATATATATGTGAGAAATTTTGAAAAGTGAAGATAAGTTGGAAGTAAAAACTTTTTCATTGGCTCAGATACAAATGTCTGCTTTACCAAGCTTCATCAGGAAGCATGTATCGATACATGTTTATATATATATATATATATATATATATATATATATACAGTAATTCTCCTAATAATTCAATCACAGGAAGTTCACTTTTCAACTCCGTTATTCAAACACTGAAGAAAAAGTAGCATTCCTATTCTACATTCAACTTGAAGAAGTCATATAATGACAAAATGTGACACTTTGTAACTGGTGCCATGAAGAATATTGCCAGATATAAGCCATTTTTACTGCACTTCCGGTGATCGAATTATTAGGGGATTACCGCTGAATTTTTCAATCTACAGTATCCCTCTAACAATTCAATCCCAGGAAGTGAAATTTGCCACCATAAGATTTGGCGGTGGTCGAATTTATTGGAACAGGAAGTTGACAAAATGGTTCATAATCATGCATATAATCCATTATTTCTATGTTCACGGCCAAAAATACCCTACTTATTTAAGATAATGCCCTAAAATTTTCTTAAAATAAGATAATTTTACTCAAAATAAGTTAAATTTTAAGATTTTTTTTTCTTGTTTAAGTAAAATTTGGAGTGGGGTAAGTATATTTTACTTAAAGGTGCACTGCAAAGCTTTTAATTTTATCTAAATTGTTGCTTATATAGATCTTGTCTTATGTGACATACTATTATACATTTTTGGGGCAAATATAGTTTGCAAAATTGTACTAATAACAATATTTAAGTTATCCTGTTATAAATCCGTCTTGAAAATTTGCATCGCTAGTCTTTCTTCGTTTGTAGAACGTTATGACGTTATAGTGGTCCCCTTCATTCAAGTTTTATTCAAATGTGACGTCATGCTACGTCGGATGAATGAACGAGGATCACTATAACGTCATGACGTTCCAAAAACAACGGGAGGCAAGCGATGACGTTTTTAAAAGTTCTGGCTCTCGGTATAAGTTTTGACTTCTCATATACCCAAAATAAAACAATAACCCACAGAAATATTACCACATAATTTCAACAACTATAGAAGTTCCTTTTTTATGACATTTTAACAGAACATTGTAAAGCTTTTCAGTTCACCTTTAAACAAGAAAAAAAAAGAACAATTTTTTTTCTTAAAACAAAATTTTTTTAAGAAAAATTCTTGACTTTTTCTTGTTTGTAAAATATACTTACCCCACTCCATATTTTACTTAAACAAGAAAAAAATCTATAAAAAAATTCTTAAAATTTAACATATTTTGAATAAAATTATCTCATTTCAAGAACATTTTAGGGCATTATCTTAAATAAGTAGGGTATTTTTGGCAGTATTATTTCAATTATTTTAGATTGAATTTCGTTTCCAAAATTGGGGGCAATTGAATTTTGGTAGGGTTATTGAATTATTAGAGAGATTACCATGCATTCAACTTGTTCAAAATATGGCGTTAAAAGTATAAAGTATGCACTTCAGAAAACATTACGAAATCACCTCAAATATCTCACAAAACATGAAAATGATGTTTAGATGGCTGTTGCCTACAGGATTTTTTCTAAAAATTAATCCGGATTAATTCATAAAATTTAGCATTTATTTTTGCAAATGATATATGTGATTATTTTTGCCAGGTAAACATTGAAAAATCACCTAATCTGCATAATAATGAGAAGAATGTAATGATGAGGAAATGCTGAAACAAAATCTGGTCCCTCTTCCTGGGAAGTTGGAAATTGTCTCAAAGATATGACAATCTGTTCATCTTGTTAAGAGGGTTAAAGGCAGAATATTTTAATTCTTTCCAAAATGAAGTTATCTCAAAGATTTTTATATATATTGGATATATGATCAAAAATATTTGAAAAAACATCATTTGAACAAATATATATTATACGGCAAAGTGAAAGAGGTAACTTTATAAAACGTTCAGCATATTTCTGTAGTGTGTTCCTTTGTGCAAATAAGAAGTTTCAAGCACAACTAACCATTGAAAACAAATTTGCACAAAGGAACACACCAAACAAATACCCTGCATGTTTGCAGAAGTTAGCTCTTCATTTGGGAATATTTTATATATATATAAATCTTTGAGATAACTTCATTTTTGAAAGAATTAAAATATTCTACCTCCATCTCCCTCAAGGTAGAACATGATTCCATCAAGATTTACACCATCATCGTTAAATCTATATTTACAGTCTGAAACTATATTTACACAGTCTAAATGTACAGGATATAAACAATTACATACAGATATATTTAAATTTGAAAAATAATTCTGCAACAAAATTAATTGAATGCATGTCATTCCTGAGTCAAGAGAACACTTTTAACATGCAATTAACTGGAGAGGAAACTTGAACTTTTCATTCTTAGAATGGAAATATAAATTCATAGTTTACATCTTGTATGTTCATTGGCTTCATTCCAATCAATTTACAAATTTGATACCCATTATTTCTCCAGATAATTAAAGGATTATTTAAAACGTAAATATAACAATTCCATGGCTTTGGGCAATTTAATTGGCATAAAATATAATTTACAGGTTATAATTCTTTAAAATGGTCAACAACTGAATATCGGCCATTATTCTCAATTGATGCTAATTTATTTGGCATTAATTATTAACTATTAACCAAGCAGCATCAACTACAAAGTAATGGCCATTTTACTCTCGTAAAAATTGCACTGCAAAGTGAAAGATACTCTGATGGCTTGAAATCTCATACATTCTACACATATGAGAGGAGATGGAATATAATTAATTTTATTGGAATTCCAGTGCATCAAGGGATACATGCATCTTCCAGTATTGATTGGTTCATTCAAATTTTCAAAAAGAAATCCAGCATTTTCATTGGCTTTTGAAGAGAATTGAATGAATATCCAGCCAATGAATGTGATTCTGTAATCTTAGGCTGAATAAAATTAATCTCTAGCTTCACAGAAACTTTTTTCAAAAAAAAAAAAAGTTGGAGGCTTTTTTTTTATCTTTATATTTTTTTCTCTTTCGCACAGATCAAATATATTCATTTTTTTCTCGAACACTGATGCAGTATACAATTTGCATGAAACCAGCCATGTTCTTTGAGTTACTTGGAGAGTCAGCCTTTAACAATACTTATTGAAATGGACAAACTTCTGAGCTCAACTCCATGTAAACATATTTAATGCACAAGCTTTCGACTCTCATGCCGGAGCCTTTATCAAGTGATCTGTTGAATTTCATAAAATTGCCAGTAAATATACAGATTGTCCAATTGTTTATCCGTTTCCATGAAAGATCGAATGTTATATAGAGATATACACCATCGTGGTTTTAATTGTTTACTTATTCCCATGGAGTTTATAGTCTCGAAGTACGGCGACATAATACACAGAGCATGTGACGTTCTGACGTTACGTCACAGAGAACGGATAGCGTGTTTATGTGGAGTAGTCAGCTCAGAAGTTTGTCTATTTCTATAATCAATGAACCCATGTACGAGTCTAAAACAGTATTTTAACAATACTGTTTCCTTTGAATTAAACAAGAGATTAACTAACTTTGAGAGATGTGTGAAACCAGGAAACGAAACTGTAAATTTTTAACAGTTGTGGAAGAGTTGACTCGGCTCTAAAACTCGTGATGGTGCCTGTGAATCTAGAAATTTACATTACTCATCCTCAGAGGTTCAATGCAGTCATCTGCAATTATAATGATTATCACAATACAATATGGCCCAGCAGTGAGCCATGATCTACAACATTTTAAAGACTATAATTTTCAGTTTCTCAGGAATAAATTAACAAAAAACATGAGATTGATCTAATCAAAACCCCTCGGCTTTCCCCGAGTGATTTAGACCCATGTGTAGTGTGAATTGGAGAAGAGATAATACTATGTGGGATGATCAAGCTAAAGGTAATTTACAAGTTGCAGTGTATGGATGTATCAACAAATCAGTGTATGTAGTATAGAATTAAGCATGCTAAGTATTACAGTTCTGCAGATACAGTTAGTTACATTCAAGCATGTAGGACAGAAATAGAAATTAACATACCTGTAAAAGGGCATACTTCTGTAAAATATGGGCAGAGGGGAGCCACTTTCGATAGGCATCTGACTTAGCACTAGATAAATAAGTGTTAAAAATTTGGTGGTTGGGTCTCCAGCAGTTTTGCCTAAAATGCGGTACTGTAACGGTCGGACGTACATGGCGACGACAATACCCAGAGGTCAAAATGGCCGAGGGGTAAGAATACAAGTAGATAAATAAGTTTCCAAAATTTAGCACCTGTACTGAACACGGATCTTCAGATATAACTTGTACGTTCAACTACAGATCACAAAATCGGAGATTATTACATCCGAAAGGGGCATACATGTAAGTACATAAAATACGGGCCGAGACAACTATTGTTTTTGTTGGTATCTACAATATAACTGGATAAAAAAGTTTCCTCATAATTTGGTAGCTGTACCAAACACAGTTAATTATATATAACTGTTACATTCAAGCATATATCACAAAATCAAAGATAACTGCACCCGAAAAGGGGCATAACTCTGTAAAATAAGGGCTGAGGCAAGTAATTTTTTGTTGGCTTCTAGAATACAACAATATAAATAAGTTTTCAAAATATAATAGCTATATCGAACACTGTTCTGTAGATATAGTTGGTTACATTCAAGCATATAGGACAGAAATAGAAATTACTATATCCGTAAAGGGGCATAACTCTGTAAAATATGGGCAGAGGGGAGCCAATTTCGATAGCCGTCTGATTTAGCACTAGATAAATAAGTGTACAAAATTTGGTGGTTGTGTCTCAAGCGGTTTTGCCTAGAATGCGTTAACGGACGGACATACATGGCCGAGGCAAGTCATTTTTTGTTGGCTTCTGGAATCCAACAATATAAATAAGTTTTCAAAATATAATAGCTATATCGAACACTGTTCTGTAGATATAGTTGGTTACATTCAAGCATATAGGACAGAAATAGAAATTACTATATCCGTAAAGGGGCATAACTCTGTAAAATATGGGCAGAGGGGAGCCAATTTCGATAGGCGTCTGATTTAGCACTAGATAAATAAGTGTACAAAATTTGGTGGTTGTGTCTCAAGCGGTTTTGCCTAGAATGCGTTAACGGACGGACATACATGGCAACGACAATACCCCGAGGCCAAAATGGCCGAGGGGTAAAAACAAGTTCTCATCAAAGTATAGTCCACAAATTTATGTGTACACAAAACAGTAAATTTCAGAATAAAATGTGTTACCCAGAATGCATCATTACTTCAACATTACACATCTGTTTAACATAAATTGGAGAAAAATAATTTGCCCTTTATGGGTATTTTTCATTCCCAAATATCACTTGAGGCACAAGGAATTTACTTTCGGTGAAGGTGTTTATTGCAAATTATAAAACCACAAATATAATGGAAAAATATGCAATTGTGGTTGCAAATGTAACAGTCTGTTACTTTGTTCGTGTTTAAATATTAGACTGTCAAACAAAATCATTTCTGGGTGAAAATTTACAATTTATTATAAAATATACATCAAAAACTATTGTCACATTTCAATCCCAAACTTGCACATTATTCAAGTTGAGAGAATAAATAAGAGCCTGTCTGTGGAGTGAAATGTTACTTCAGCAGATCAACTACTGGTTCATTGTATTCTCCTATGTTAAAAGATATGGCAAAGTGAAAATCTACAAACCAGTAGCTGAAGTCATGGCACCATGCAAGTCATAGATTGAGCCACAGAATGTGATTCCATCTTACATACAATGATAGTTGGAGCTTTTACTGTAATTTCTGCTCCACAATAATTCTGACTGCTCATGATCGGCTCCTCGGTAAATTAAAGAGTGATTAGGTCATTAAAATATACGTACAGCAAATCAACAGACCAGCTGCCCTTACAGACAAATACTGACTACAATGGCATATTTAATTAGTGGATTACATTTACCACTGTTATAACTAATACAATCCAGCACCATTAATGACCATTAATGACCTGCAGCCTTTCGATATATATATATGAGATAACTGTTCTGCACACTGAAGATTTTCAAAATCGCAAACACCAATCTGATTAAAACTCAGACTTAATAACCGCTCCTCTATCGGACATGTCGCTAATTAAGATCTGGGACAGTCTGTATCTTAAATCTGTTGTGCATGTCAGACTGGTGACCAATCACAGTCCAACTTCAACGGGCAAATAGGTGCCTAACCGATTATTTCTGTAGTGAACGAGGCACAGAGAAATCCAACCCAGGCGGCGGACGAAGTTCTTGTTCTCCATGAGCAATCACCGAAGATTATTATTTGCTCGGATAGGCACCTATTCGCCCGTTAAAGTTGGACTATGATTGGTCGCCAGTCTGACATGCGCGACAGATTTAAAATACAGACTGTCCCAGATCTTAAGTAGCGACATGTCCGATAGAGGAGCGGTTATTAAGTCTGAGTTTTAATCAGATTGTCGCAGACATTTGATCACAGAAAATTAATGTCCATGAAATCAGCCGATTGCACATGTACATAGTTTTACTGAGAACATTTCAGCTTCACCATAGCATTATATCACTTTGTTGAGAATTAGATCTGTTCTTCAAACATAAACAGAATTTGTCACACCATCTTGATTTATGATTCGATCTGATGTCTGATAGACTAATTAGAAAACATGTAGGCTTGCATGTATAGCCTGATTCAGAAAGGGTTTTATCTCCCTTATTCCACTCGAGGTGCCTTGGTGGAGGACACTCCCGTTAAGTACCAAAGGATTATATAAAAATTTAAGACTAAAAGATTACTTACTTTACTTAATTATTCTAATTAATTGATTGAAGACTATTAACTTTATGGCGCATACAGGAGATCTAGGTTCATATGTACAAAATAGATACAAAAATTCCCATTAATAAAATAGCATTTCAAACAAATATTCCACAATAGTTTATGTTTCTATTATTTAAAATAATTGCGATAACCTTTGCCAAAAGCGAAAGAAGACAATTACTTACCAGAAGCAAACTTTTTAACCTTCAACTTTAAAGAGCGGCAGTGATTAAGGGGGAAATAATTCCCTCTCCCGAAATGCCGATTATCAGATCTGGTATTAGAAATATAATCAAGAATTCATAACAGGTTAGTATGCTATAAAATAGACACCAAAGTGAAAGTGAAAGTGAAAGCAGTGGATACTCTCATGGTGACTACTAATACTCAGGGTTTACCCATTTCATGACGAAATTGATTCATTTTACCAAAAATATGAATTATGAGTTTTTTAGTAAATATAGGAGAATATAGGGGTTGTCAAAATATAGTAAATATAGGAGCACTACTCACCCTGATATTTGTGACTAAGAAAGAGCGATCAAAATAAATTTACAATTTGAATCTTCAAAATGTTAGAGAATATACTGACAAAATTTAATATATAATGCACGACTTATGTTCCATATTCATCATATTTTGATCTTGACAAATTTAAAACATATAGTTACCATGGTTATGCATGTAAAAGTACAACATGTACATCGTAAGGCTGAGATTGGATCTCATTGGTGAATTAATTGGTGAATGGTGAATTGACCAGTTTTGATGATGTAAAGAGGGGTGAATATTATTTAACGTCCCTTTCAACGATATTTGAGTCATATCATGACCCTTTTCACACCCGGTAACCCCAAGGGTAGGGTTCTAAAACTTTTTACACCCGGAAACCCCACAAGTGAAGTGCTACTCCTTCTCACACCCTGGGACCCCATGGGTGCCCCAGTTAGTCACCTCTTTAACAACAAGGAGCCGAAACCTGTTCTTACCATGACCTAATGTGTGCACGACGACATCCCAGGTGAACACTGGGAGCCCCACGGGGCGATAATGTAAGGATTCTAGTGTTTTTCAGGTCTTTAAATTGCACCCATATCGCGGCGTTAAATGCTGTGCCCAAAATAGAGATGCGCCCAGATTAGAGGGGGGGGTTTTTCCATTAAAAATCAATGCACAAATGTGTTAGGGAGATTACTCAGCAATTAAGCAACATATTTAAGTCAAAGCTAACCAAATTTGCCAGAATTATGGGACTTTGTATATTTTCTCTAATGTAGGCTCGTTTCCCTGCTTGAAAAGTTTTCATGGGCGTCAATTATCAGTTCGACATTGATATGGAACGTCGTCCCTTACTCGATGGACAATAAATTATATTAACAACAGGCTTGTTTTCCCGAACGCCAACACGGTTTGCTCAGACAGGTGTAAATTATAGAGCCTGTTGTTAACTCATGAAAATTAGATAAACTACTGCTTTCGCCAAACTTTGATATTAAGGACACAAAACTAATAAATTTCAAGCATTTCAGTCCCGCGCCCATTCTACACGTATAGCAGTTCACTATTGGACAACTGAATTGGTACATTGTTTATAAATGTGAAAATCCTGTATCCTCAGGATCCATGTCACAGTTATCATTGGATCTGAACACATTTTTTGTGACAGCTGTAATTAAACAACAATTATTTTCATGAAAAATATGCTTTTTTTTCTAAATACATGTATGTCAATTTTATCCATGCATTCCATGGAGAGAGTTTGAAAATTTCAATAAATAGTCGGCACTGTAAAAAATCATTTTATCTATAGGTGGCATTTAAACAAATACAGCAAACCACAACCTTAATATCTTCTTACATAGCTAAGGGAAGTAACCAACCCCGAGCGGCATTTCTTGGCGCTTCTTTGAAATTTTAAGGTATATTGCGGAAAATCAATTTGCCAAGCTGCACTTTATGACCTGTGGTATTGCCACCCCTGAATGAGGGCAATCTAAAGCCCTAGTTTTCCCATCTGTATTCTGACTTTAATATATATACAACAAACAGATATATATCAGTACGTGTTATAATACTGCTGAAAGTGTAAACTCCAACACAAGTTTCCCTCTGGTTTTAACAATACTGCATACACAGGCTATTAAAATGTCATGAAATAAACCTACAGATTTATCCTGGATTAAAACACAATATATTACAAATAAAAGGAACATGTATACAGAGTAACAATACTGGTCATTAAATTAGCTTGGAAAAAATTGAATGGCTCATATTTAATGGCCTTCAGATTAGATGGGAATTTAATGGCTCATATTTAATTACCATTAAATGTTTCTCTTCAACATTTAATGGTTATAATTTCTGATTAAACATGTACTGCCAATTAATTGAGCAATTATAAAACCATTACAAGACTCGTGAAATAATCTTGAAGAAAATTTAATGGCTTGTATTTTATGGCCATACGGTAAGTTCCCTAAGTATTCGTGACCCTAAGTAAATTCGAAAACGGGCATTTTTCGCCAAGTCACGTGACACTGTTCCCTATGTAATCGAAAACTGCCCATTCGCGAAAAACCGCGGTCCTAACTATTCGAAAATCTCCCATTTATCGTGGTCGCGAGATTGATAATATTATGTAGTTGTGCGATGGAAAAACTTCCAGATCAACGAATTTCCTTAGAATTAGTATTTGATAAACCTTGCAAACTTTTTGAGCATTTTGAACATAACCAATTGTAACAACTAAGTTGATTTTCATTATGTCTCAGACGAAATGTATCCAATGTTTAAACCGCGATTTCTCATGGTCATTAAATTGGGAATATTGCCGTTTACGGGGACGTGCGATATTAAACATTGCCGATTGAAGAGAGCATACATTCGATATTATACTGAAAATAACAAAATGAAGAACTGGAAGTTACGTTTCATTCGGTCTTAAAAAAATATAATGCTGAAGTTTGAGCGGACATTTGAACCACGGATTTTCTTAGTCGCGGGGTAGAGATTTACGATCAACCCCAACCCCAAGTTGCATTAATTTTGGCGACTGTATGCCATGTGCGCCTCACACTAAAACCAGAAACGCGCCTGTTTGGGTCCGACTTCGGATTTTTTTTCCGAAGACACGAATGTTGAGATTGCCAGCTATGATACTGAAAACATATTTTGTACTGTTCAGACAAAAATAATTTAGAAACGTATCATTTCCAACGAACGCGGGGATTCAGAATATTTTACGGTCATGGAATTCGCGGTGATTTATATACCGAAAGAAGTTTGCGCTCTTGTATTCAACTTTTCAGGAGCAAGCAATAGTACAGACTTATTCTCTTCAATCACCCCTGGATAAAATAGAAACGAGGATATTATTCAGAGAATTATCATGAAAGGAGGTGCAGGATTAACCTTGACATATGGCTGCATCGGAATCTTCATAGCCGTAACAAGCGTGGAACGGCGTCATTGTGCACGGTGTCATTGTTTCATGGTTCGCATGGGTCCTTAAAAGTGCATAGTTTTTATATTGAAAATTAAAGGCCTTGAAAGTCCATGAAAATTAGAATTTTTGAGTGAGTTTTTTTACGCTATTAGTGAAGATATTACGGTACTTCTGACTTGATTATTGACACAAAAGTTGAATGTCGGAAGAGACGTTTACGTAAGATAGCCGTGATCATATAGGCGGTAATTTGATAGCAACTGAAGCGGAGGTCGGAATAGTGGGATGAGATTAAAAGTAAAAAAATAAAAGATGGAATAAACTAATAGGTTTTCTGTCTATACTTATTCTCTAAATGATACCATCTGAAATGTGAATTAATTTTGCTGAACCCATGAGGTAATATTAGATAAAAACACGGTTGTACATTTGGCTGTTTCGTCATCATCATCTGTCGATCTGTCTTTCGTCAGAAATATTCCAGAATACATTTACATCTGAAACAGATTGAACCAATTTTTATTTTTTATTCTTCATGAGAGTCGTGATCTCACTGTTATGAAGGCATAATACATTGAGGTTGTGTTGGCTGATTATATTATGAAGCGGGAGCCGTGTACAAGTGAAAGTTTGGCCCACGTGCCATGCTATCCAAGTATTGATCACGTGATGTTATTGCAACTCCGTATGGCGGGAAAATGTACAACCAACACGTGGCATGTTGAAACTTTCATTCTTCCATGTCTACAGACCCCACCTAATTCTATGAAAGTATTTTCATACATTTGTTAATAAAGGATCGAAGGGATACAGTGAATTGTTAGAATGGGCAAGCAATTCATGTCTTTCGTTTAGCCGCTATTCATGGCGGGATGAGCTCGTTCCAGCTGGGAAGATTGTATATCGTCTCAGACGAGTTGGCCCTGATATGGGTCTCAGTCGAGTTGGCCCTGATATGGGTCTTCAGATAGTGTCGGGCGCTTGCTTAATTTGCTGTTCGTTTCATTGACATAAACAGTTTGAAAAGCCCTTCCACAATATTTTCCTATGAAGAGCAATCAAGAAATTATTAGGTTTGATTCTCAATCTGAAAATGACGTAATCTGTGTTTCTTCATTAGATCGTTATATATTTTCACGTAAACATCATTGGCGTCACTGGGATAGTTGTGCCTAGTCTTCTCGGCCGTGAAAACATTTCTGCAAGAGTTCAAGCATGTCCTGAAGAGAAAATAAAGCAAATATCAGAAGCGACAGAATATGCCCTTGTCCCGTATGTATACTAATACAAGGATATGAAAAAAATCTCCACAAGTGAAGATATACAGCAGAGCTGCCTTTGTATGTGGTAAAACTATATAAATAAATAACTATACAAAGATAGCATGATGGAGTTTTCGATACTGTATTATACTTGAAACATTTTCACATCTTTGGATGTTCTTCTACAAGTAAATATTACATTCAAACGAGCATATATAGTCGCGGTTACCAGGCCAAACATGGTCAAGGATATACGCGAATTTGTGATTTTAAATTGGCCGGGCGTCCGATAAAACTAATCTCTTCATTGTCAGCCGAGCCTTGCAGTCATTTATTCAAACCTAATTTAATGGTTAAAGAGCAGAAAGAATGCTTTATTTATCCTTTGATCAATTGCGAGTTATTGCCTGACAAATCTAAACGCACAACAAACAATTCCCGGGTTTTGCTTCGGGGTTTCCCCTCGACCACACGTGTTCGTACCACTGAACTTCGCCGAAGTATATTAGGTTTCGTGGTTGTCGATCTTATATCATTTAAGAGTGCTGTCTGGGGTAAATATCACAAAATTAAAGAAACACCACAGTCGACGTATTGTGACCTTTCATTGTCGAAGGGTATGGGCATTTAATATGGGGACTCTAATTTACGAAAACGTCCGTTTTTCTGAACTGACTTGCACAAACTATTCGGAAGTGGTCAGTTTTTCACGACTGCGATATTCACTTCCGGTCACGAATACTTAGGGAACTTACCGTAATATTAGATGAAAATTTAGTGGCTCACATCCAATTACCATTAAATGTTTCTCTTCAACATTTAATGGTTATAATTTCTGATTAAATATGTACTGCCAATGAATTGAGCAATTATAAAACTATTACAAGACCCGTGAAATAATCCAAAAAAGTACTGACCATTAAATATTTGACTGGATTTTTATGCCTCCAATAGTTCATTTTGATAGGTTTCTAAAACTGAAATATGATACTCTAGCTATATATGTTATTTGTTCTTGTAAAATATTTTTGGAAGGAAAGATACATTAATTACACTTGCCAGCACTCCAGATAAGGAACATATTGGCATAATTTATGCATACAAAAAGGTTAAAAATGCATGAAAGGTGAAAATAGGGAGTACCAAATATGCCCAATAAATAACCGATACGCAGAGTCGGTAGAGGTGTTCTATACAGACATTATATTTCATCAAAAATACCCTTGCATGGAGACTGAGGAGATTACCAGATTTGATCTTAGTGTTGCTATAACAACTAGCCATTGCTCGTCAGACGATCAGCGAGAGCTAGCGGTCAGCAAGTGAAGTGTGACTTCCCCTTTGCGATAATTTCAGGAACACACAAAATAACGTTCTTTGATGACATTAATAATGATGTCGTGGAGGAATGTGCGAGTAAAACTTCCTCGAAAAAATTACACACCGGCACAGCGAAGACACTCAATGGGAGTGGATTTCGAAATATCCATGGCTCGTGATTGAGTCGGACGATACGAGTGGGGACTCGCGGAAATAAATCATTCCATTCAATAAACCATTTACTCGCATTATGAATTTACTGATTTTTTTCAGAATTTTTAATACTCGTCTGATAGTGAGCAATACTCCTCCAATAAAATATGGAGGAATACAGTACTCCTCCAAAAATAAAATTATCTGGTGCACTGCTTGGGTAATTACCCCAATTACCGCAATTGCTGTTGGGATTCCAGTGCATGTGTGGTTTAACTTAGGAAAGTTTGGTCAAGTTGGACAGCTTGGCTATGATTCAATATCAATGTGCGATAACATCACTTGTGGACAGCCAAATTATTTTGACTGTAGAAAACAGGTTACGGTCAGTCAACTTCAATAGGTTTGTGATCACTGAGCAGGCTTGTATATGTGGTGTAAATTCAGAAAGGTAAGCTCTAAAGCTTAAGATATATTATGTTAAAGTGATCGTAAACCCTCAAGTAAAGTTTCCATCAAATGAAAGACCGTTGCAAACAGTGTGGGAAAATATTTATTTAAATTTTTTACAATTTTATTACACAGAGTAAACTGCAATTAAAGCATGGTATTCTATGGTGGTCTGTTGCAATCATATCTAGATCCAGTGACGTCACACGGCACATACTTCATACTTTGTATGCACTTTCCAGTGCTTGATTCAAGCTTAAGGTGTGTATACTTTGAGTTTCAACACAGACTCACTGTTTCAATGGGCATGTTTCACCCAAATCTGGGAGACGGTGACTCATGAGTGTCAAGTCAAATTGAATCTTGCATTTAATTTCCCAGATTTTGGAAAATGCACATTGGAACAAGGAGTCTGTGTTGAAACTCAAAGTATACATACCTTAAGCTTGAATCAAGCACTGGAAAGTGCATACAATGTTTGAAATATACATATTAATGCCGTGTGACGTCACTGGACCTAAATATGATTGCAACAGACCACCATAGAATACCATGCTTTATTTGCAGTTTACTCTGTGTAATAAAATCGTAAAAAATTAAAATAAATATTTTCCAACACTGTTCGCAATGGTCTTTCATTTGATGGAAACTTTACTTGAGGGTTTACGATCACTTTAATGATATCATAACCATATAATATGACCTTGAAAATAGAACATGTACAGTAACATTTTGGTCAGTGAGCAAATAAACCTGAAGGGTAGATTTGGAAAGGGTCGCTCTAATCCTTCTAGAGATTGAATCTACATTTAACATATTATTTGACCTTGAGAAAATGGGTCATGATCATTCATTTTGGATTGGCTGGTGGTACATCACTAGCTGCATTTAAGGTATGTATTTGGGAAGAATTAGCTTAAAGAGGTATTGTGTTAACAACATTAAATCTACTTAAGCATATATTGACACTGACGATGAAGGTATGAAGTCTGGGCAAAATTATCGAAACACACAGAAAACCTCACAGTGCACACCTGCAAGGTACTAAGCAGTTTTCATCGAAGTTTCGAAGTTGTCAATCAAAATGTAGATGAGATATCATCAGGACAAGTTTGGCGATACGAATGGATGAACACACGGATGATACGACACATGGACGGATGGACAGACAAAGTGATTCCTATATGCCTCCCTCAGACACGAGGCTTAAAAATAGGTCAAGGTCAGTCATATTAAATAGGCTTCTAACCATCAACCAGATACAGTTATGACCTACATTTAGAAAGATTGGGTACAAGCCTTCAAGAGATGACATAGAAAATATATTTTTTTATCATTTAGAAAATACTTGAAATGTATAACTAGACATGGAAAAAATAAAGTAAGGTCAGTCATTTTCAATAGGCTTCTGGTCCATGGTCAGCATCATGTGTGGTATGAATTTCGTAAGTCTGGCTACAATTCTTCAAGAGATATTATGTGAGCAAGTATGATGGAACGATGGACGAACAGACAGATAATGACAATACCCTCAGGCCAAATATGGTTGAGGGTTGAAAAATTGTCAAAAATTTGCAAATAAAACATTTCAATATAAAAATATTGATAGATTCCTAGAATTACAGAAAAGCTTTATTAGGATACCTAATTTCTCTCTATGGATGTTTCTCTAAATGATGGTACAGCAGATCTATAACAAAAAATCGACCATAGAGGTCCACGTCTCCCGCCAGCAGTAACAGTTATGGTGGATGGCCTCATTTCTTGAAATCCGATGTGCATTAAAGTACGTAAATATATTCTAATGGCCATTATTTTTCATCAATGCTGATTATGCATTATTTTCATAGCCAGATAAATGTAAGGACTGTTTCAATCCCATTTAATAATATTATAGCACTGCAAATTTAGTGGTAATTTATTGGAAAGGAACCATTAAATTCAATTTTAATGGCTAAATGTTAAGCCATTAAAATACAAATATAACATGGCTTCAGGTGAATTTAATGGGGTTGTCATGGGTATTTCATACTCATTGCTTGCGGTACCGGTAGAGTAATTCATCTTACACCTTCCGAAGGGTTATATTCATGAATGCTATTTGCATGAACTATTACGTTGCCGCTCGCTACCTCATAATCCCAGGAGCAGTCACATGATCAACTTTAACTAGGCTGCTCTGGTGGTCCATTCATCTGTTCATTTCTGTAAGCCTCCATTATCTCGTCGTCTAGCTTGGAGTAATTGAGGATCTTATCGAATGGTTTGGGGTCAAGGTCAATGATACGGAGAGAGAATCTGTAAGCCTGACCATCGGAGTCGACAAGAATCTGCTCGGGAACACTACTGCTCACATCACTGCCATCATCATCAATATCACCTGGGTTACTGTAGTTATAGAAGGACAAATTTAGATAGGGTCATGTTCATTGATCTGCAGTGTAATTCCACTGTAACCAAGCCAACGATTCACACAGACCAGAAATACCCCTCGGCTATCAGTTATTGTCTACACTCGGCAATCATGCATTGCGTAAGATGTATTTTTAAAACTTTGACAATATCATCTAGGGTAACAAAAGTCTGATCTAGTAAGGTTGACTAGTTCTCTCATTTTAGAAATATATAGGAAGTTATGCCAGGTCAGCTTTTGCCAAGGCCCTAATTGATGGAAAAATTTCATGCTTAGTTTGACCAAATTTGTAGCTTTACATATACTCTTCTGTATAGCTCATAATCAAATTAAGAAATTTGATCTTGGAGATACAGATCAAGGTCAGTCAATCATCTTCAACGATTTTCTGATCCACTCTAACTTGATTGCATTTGGAACATGAATTCATAGATCTTAGACTTAACATGGACAATTTGACCTTTAGAAAATAGATCAAGTTCAGTGATATTCAATAGACTTAGGGTCCAGGCATAAATAGTATAAATTTGAATAATGTAGATATAATCCTTCATGAAATATTGTACTAAATAGAATCCGACCAGGATGAAATAGGTCAATGTAAGTCATCTTCGGCACACCTCTGGACCATCGCAATATGTACACAGAGTATTAATTTGAAAAGCCTAGCTACATTTTTTTATGTTATATCATAGAAAACAGTAAATGACCTTGAAAAATAGGTCAGGGTCAGTCATCTTCAGTAAACCACTGAACCATAGCCAGATGTATACATAGTATTAACTTGGAAAGCCTAACTATATTATTTCATGTTGTATCATAATAACCAGTATATGACCTTGAAAAATAGGTCCAGGTCAGTCATCTTCAGCATACATTTTAACCCTCGCCAGATGTATACATAGTATTAATTTGGAAAGCCTAGCTATATTTCTATGATAATGAACAGTATATGACCTTGAAAAAATAGGTCAAGGTCAGTCAACTGGGATAGGCTTCTAGTCAATCACCAGTTGCATAGATATGTAATATGAATTTGGAGACTCTAGCTTTAATCCTTTAAAAAATATAGCGAATATTATAATTGGACCTTGATAAATTAGGTCAAGGTCAGTCATTTTCAATAGGCTTCTGACCCTTCACCAGATGCATATGTGGTATGAATTTAATATGCCTGGCTATAATCCTTCTTGAGATATCGTGTTCACAAACGGACAGACGGACAGACAGAGAGACGAACAGACAGACAACGCTGACGACGAAAATACCCTTAGGGCAAAATTTGCCCGAGAGATAAAAACCGTTAAGTAGTGTGAGAAAATCGTTAACTAGCACTGGAAATTGCCATGTTTGGCACCCACACCTCAAAAACAATTCATCTTGGCATTAACAACTTTAATATGCATTGATGAAGTGACCTTTTCTTGCAAAGGTGTTTGAAGTTGACTTTGACTTAAACTGATGAGAAGATCATTCTCATGTGAACATTTTATTATTTTTTTTTGCTTGTTTGAAAGAGTTAGAAAGGACATTGGGAAAATTTTCACTCTTACATATTCTCTGAAAATGCGCAATTAAATGAAGGGTAAAGGACATTGTATGTTTAGAT
>JAVTVY010000267.1:0-34404 GCA_036873755.1 Hanleya hanleyi
AGAAGCAAAGTTACACGCCAAAGCTGTGGCACATCCACAAATATACAGAGGAACAAGTGCTTCTTCTGTGGTGAGGATACCGGTGACCTTCACGAGGCGTCAACATTCAATTTGGATCAAAGGATTCGAAAATGTGCCCTTCAGTTGCAAGACACCGTACTTCTGGCAAAACTCAGTGCCGGTGACCTTATTTCTCAAGAGGCAGTTTACCATTCAAAATGCCTAGTCTCGGTGTACAACAGAGCAAGACAAGCCATTCCAGACAGTGGTCAAGATAAGGTGGCGAAAAGAATCCATGGCATTGCTCTGGCAGAACTGGTGGCTTATATTGAGGAGGTACGCTCTGATTCAGATGTGGCACCCGTATTCAAGCTGGCTGACCTTGTTAACATGTACAAATCGCGACTGGAGCAGCTAGGTGCGGATATGTCAGGCCGAATTCATTCCACTGATCTGAAAAACAGAGTTTTGGCAAATTTTCCTGATATGCAAGCTCACAAGGAAGGTCGAAATGTCTTGCTCGCTTTCAATGAGGACATTGGGAAGGCACTCAGGCAGGTGTGCGAGTGGGACTTTGACGATGAAGCCATG
This sequence comes from Hanleya hanleyi, assembly GCA_036873755.1. Lineage (NCBI taxonomy): Eukaryota > Metazoa > Mollusca > Polyplacophora > Lepidopleurida > Hanleyidae > Hanleya > Hanleya hanleyi. Next base: position 592 of record JAVTVY010000267.1, read on the forward strand.
ATACTTTCACGTGCATCAAAAATTGTTCGCAAAGATATGCTTCTCTGTAAATCTGCATTCAACGGCACATTCGAAGAGACCTGCCAAGAAGACTCTGTTCCACAATCGCTTAAGACACTGATCGGTATGATATTGGGAGGGCCAAGTATTCAGACACAGGCTAGTAATTCAGTTGAAGCACAGGCAACACTGACTATCTCGCAGTTACTTCAGTTCAACTGCACCCGTCGACGCCGTGGTGATTCGACATCATTGTACCACTCTGTTGATCGTGAACCACCGCTTCCGATCTACCTGGGTCTTCTGCTGCATGCTGAAACTAGAAAGCGTGGCCTCGTGGAAAAGCTCAATAGTCTTGGTTTGACAGTGTCGTACGATCGAGTACTTACCTTATCCACAGATATGGGAAATGCTGTGTCCGCACGTTTTGAACTGGAAGATGTCGTATGCCCACCAAATCTTCGAAAGGGACTCTTTACAACTGGAGCTGTCGACAACATCGATCATAATCCCAGTTCAACTACAGCGCAGGGGGCTCTTCATGGGACAGGGATATCCTTGTTTCAGCATCCCAGTGCAGACCATATGGATGCAGACCGAGGGGTTGTGTTGATAGATAAAACAACATCGGGTAAGAAAAGAATTGCTCAACTTCCAGAAGCATATAGCAACGTGCTTCCTGTCAGTTTCAAGACAGCTATCCCCGTCGTTCCACCAGTCCAGTCTCAACTCACTTATACCTACAGCTCTTCGTGACGAGTACAGGTAAGTACTATAATGAAGATTATGAATTATGTCTGTTGAAGCAAGCGAAACCTTGTGGTAGTTCTTGTCAGTGTATAATTAATACATTTTTTCTCTCAGATGGCTCGATCATGTAAGAAATGTGTTGGGAGAGGACGAATCTCAGGACATGAAGACTTCTTGGGCAGCTTTCCATGCAGATCAGCAACAGTCTGAAGAAAGGCCACTTGACAAAAGTTCCCTCTTGCCTTTGTTTCAAGAGCAAGCAAAGTCACCAGCTATGATCAAACATTCCATTGATGTTGTCCAACAAGCTGTTCATTTTCTCAACCCTGGACAAATACCAATAATAGCCTGTGACCAGCCATTATACGCTGTTGCAAAACAGATACAGTGGAACTGGCCCGACACCCATGGGGAGAACCATCTCGTTGTCATGTTTGGGGGCTTACATATTGCAATGGCTGCACTCAAGACAATTGGTGACTGGTTGGAAGGCAGCGGTTGGACCAGTGCCCTGGCAGCAGCTAATATAGCATCTCCAGGAACTGCCGATTCCTTTCTGAAAGCCTCACATGTGACAAGGACAAGGCATGCCCACCAAGTGACTGCCGGTGCTCTGCACCTCCTCATGGAGATGGCATACCAATACTACATGGAAACCACACCATCTACTGAACGCCTCGACTTCCATGCCTGGCGGACACAAAGAGAAACGGAAAGTCCACAATTCCAATACTGGTCAGTTACCTTGGAGTTCGAGTTGACCATTCTGATATTTGTCAGATCCTTGAGAGAGGGAAACTTTGAACTGTACAAAGATGCCATCACATCCATCGTCCCGTGGTTTTTTGCGCTGGATCACCCAAACTATGCACGATGGCTGCCCATTCACATTCGTGACATGGTTTCCCTGGCGAGCAACCACCCTGCTGTGGCTGAAGAATTTCACAAGGGTAATTTTGTGGTGAACAAGACCCAACATGCTTTCTCCGCTATTCCAATTGACCAGGCGCATGAACAAAATAATAAATGCGTCAAAGGCGACGGCGGAGCAGTTGGGCTCACTGAAAACACATCCCAACTACTACGATGGATGATTTCAGGTCCAGAGGTGGCTCGCGTCATCAATGAATTTGAAACGTCTCAAGAGCTCATCAAGCGAAACCAAAGTAAGGGTCCAGATTTTCGACATCACGAAGAAGTGAAAGGGGTGCAGGCCACATACAGGAAGCAAGTTCAAGCGCTGCGTGACACAATCGTGGAAATGGGGAATCCTTTTCTTGAACGGAGTAAGGACTTGCTAGTCTTGGACACCCATGACATTGTAGATCCACGGGTTGCTCAAACAGTTGGACAAATAAAGACGGTTGGGCAGACACAGTATGAAAGCTTTGTGAAAGAACGACTAGAAGCCAGAACCAAGCCACTGTCAGAGCCAATCAAACAAAACAAACTGCCTCTCTTCAGCTGCCCCCCACCAAGATCAGTGTCAAAGGACAAACAGCAAATCACTTCGCTTAAGCAGAATTGCGCTCTGTTCTCCCAGCTGTACGTTTCCTGCCAAGTTCGTGATGGAGACCTAGACGCATTTTTTCGTCACGAAAACCAAAATTATCCACCGTCTCTATCACAGTTTGGAGACCTTCGTTCTGGATGCAAGTCGGACTTGTTGGCCTGTCTTGAGAAGCTCTCCCCATCTCCGAAGGAACCACCGGCTGTTGATGCTTTATTTCTTGATGGCGCTGCCATCATTAACATGTTAAAGCCTGGAGCTTCCAAGACATTTCGAGAATATTCAGAGCAGGTATTTCTACCATTTGTCAAACACCAACTGCGAAAGGCTAACAGAGTCGACCTTGTTTGGGACGAATACATCGCTGACAGCCTAAAGGCCACAACACGTACAAAGCGAGGTAAAGGCGTCCGCAGGCGTGTACAACCGGATACCAGACTGCCAGGGAATTGGGAAGCATTTTTGAAGGTGAATGAAAACAAATCAGAGCTATTCGCCTACCTAGCGGAACAGTCAGTTACTGTTGAATGTCTTCAGGGACAACTGATCATATCAACAAAGGGGAAAATAGTGCTCAGCAGCTCAAGACAAGAAACTCTTTCTGATTTGTACCCATGTGAACAGGAAGAGGCCGACACCCGGCTTCTTCTACATGCAGCTGATGCAGCCAGGAAGGGTCTTGCAAAAGTGCTCATTCGCACTGTTGATACAGATGTATTAGTGCTGGCTGTAGCGAAGTTCACGCAAATGAATCTAGTCGAACTGTGGGTAGCACTGGGAGTCGGTAAGCACCTCCGATACTACCCAGCACATCTCATTGCCAATTCATTGGGCCGTGCTAAGGCAGAGGCATTGCCAGCATTTCATGCTTTCACAGGATGCGACCAAACTTCGTCTTTCGCCAACAAAGGCAAGAAAACTGCATGGGAAGTTTGGAAAGTCTATGAGGATGTCACCCAATCCTTTCAATCACTAAGCAATATGCCACAGCCCGAAATGATCATGGATGCGATACCAAAGCTTGAACGTTTCGTTGTCCTCATGTATGATAGAGCAAGTTCGTGTGTGGGTGTGAATGAGGCCCGTAAGGATCTCTTTGCACGCAAAGGAAGGTCCATTGAAGCTATTCCACCAACGTCTGCAGCTCTACTGCAACACACGAAACGAGTGGCCTACCAAGCTGGTCACGTTTGGGGTCAGACATTAGTTGCGGTCCCACAAATGCCTTCTCCGGCGCAATGGGGTTGGATCAAAGGTGCAACACAGAGATGGGAACCGTATTGGACCAATCTACCACAAGCTTCCAAAGGCTGTCAAGAACTCCTAAAGTGTGGTTGCCAGACAGACAAGGGGTGTAGGGGGCGATGCAAGTGTGTCCGAGCAGAAATGCAATGTACCACACTCTGTCAGTGTGGAGGGTCGTGTGATCGCGATTGACTGTGTCAGCTGAAGATTTGTATACGCACTAATGCCGACTTACTAGTCATGTCCGAGAGGTGCTCTTCTAGTATTTATAATACATACATGTGTTGTCCTCACCTTGACAAATGTATCGATGTTTGCACATTATGCCTATGAGTTCAACTCGGAAAAGGAGTTGTTAACGCCAAGATGGCGGACAACATATCACAGCATGTTTGGTGGAAATCATATTTCTAACATTTTCAGTTAAATGTCGGATGTCAAAGGCATAATATGCCCACCATCTTGAATTTTCCCATGATCCTTTGTGCCTATAGTGTAAACAGGTTTGGAAATGAGCCATAGACCTTTTGTAGTAAGTAAAAATATACTCAACCAATATGTTTATCATCTGACAGAAATATTTTAAGAAGTCGTAATACCTATACATTCCTCGCGACTGGAGGGGGTGGAGGTAATTATCTAATTATATAATTTACATACTATTCATAGCTTGAAGGCGATGCAATTGTACAAATTGAATCACAGCAGCAGGATACTTGATAGCATTCCTTTAACTATTGGAATAATGGACTGTATGCGAATAACTTCCCAATTATCTTGAATTTCCTACATACTTGGCGGCCATATTGGAAATGGCGGCCATCTTGGATTTTTCAAGTTGGGTCCATATCCAGATTTGATCAGTAGGTCATGAGCTGTCACTGTGCCAAATTTGGTGCTTTTATCACAAAACCCACAATTCTCCCGAAATATCGCACGATTCTGCAGGACTATATAGAACATATATTTTTACCTTAAGCCAAGGTTCTTCAATCTCGTTTCATATATTATTACTCCCAACAATTAATATTTTTCGAAAAGCACTTTGATACTAACGGTCAGCAGAAAGCGATTTTTTTGACAAATCAGCAAAATATTACTAGTTTGTGATGTCCTACATTTCAAATGCAGCTGTCGTAAGAGCATATTTAATCCCTCAGGAATTTTCGTCCTCAGCCTATCATTTAACCCAGCTAAGGTCTGATTTCCTAATAGAGACAAATTCGGAATATTTGGGATGGCAGTCTCACTTATATTTATATGGAAAAGCATTGGCGGATGGACTAAATTTCCTAGGACTGTAATTCCTTCCACATCGGCATACGCTACAGACGTCAAATCCGACATTCACTGAACGAAAGGCGTTTTCCACAAGACATAGGAGCACCAATATTCCAATAGGAACTTCGGATCGGAAACCTACGAAGAGTGCCGATTTACTCTCTCAGAGTCTTAGTATGGATTTCCTTTTAAGGATGTCTGCTGGTGGTTTTTGACTTTGGCAGCCATTTTGTCTGTTTTTCTATCGGGTTATCTCCCTTCCCTAGGTTAAGAGATGGGGATTTCCTTTAAAAGCCTTCTAGCCGAGAATTTTGCACAGCAACATCCATCCAATTTGCTAAATTTTTATAGACATTGTGATTATCTGCAAACAGTTAGAATATAAAGTTAAATACTATTTATATGAATTTTTCATGAATATGCTTCAAAACTAGGGCTATTCCCTATGCTTTCTAGGTTATCAAATTGAGCATAGGGCAGTCCACTTAATGTTGCCTACAGCTAAAAAATGCACACCAACCTATATTTTTTTCTTTGTTTTTCCTCATATTACACAATTATGAATGCAACAACACACATTATTCAAAAAGTTAATTACTTTGATTTACCACTAGCGGACATCCTTAATAACCAGATGTGGTAGGCCGGAATAGTCGTGTCACTCACATGGATCCACAAATCGTATATCCTAGGAGTAATAGTGAAATACGCCACCGAATTCATCATGGTTACAACTAATCAGACGAGTTCACTATGGTTCAAATAGAATTTATGAATGGAGTGCGTAAAAGTCATTACGTTGTATGAAGTAACAGTTTTGTAGGCTTACCTACAACATATCCAGAATTGACTATCTGTGGGTCTTTTTGCACCATAATAGACACAGACGATAGAAGATCTTCGCCCAACAGCATCGTGTGAAAGAAGGGAAGTAGTTCCACGGGCTTGCCCAGCACCACGGTCATAATTCAGGGCAGGTAAATAATAAAAGTGAAATATCACTTTTTACTAGTTAGAAAAATCCTTATAATTCATTGCTAAGTAAATAGAAAGTAGGGTTAAAACGTCTGAAAACATCACACCGTTGTCATTAACCATCAAAGGTTTCCGATAGTCTCCATTTAGACGGAGTCCGCTAACCTTTGCTGGGAACTCAAATCAATATACATATGAATATGCATCAAATAAAATGTCCAAAACTCCAAAGGACAAATTTAAAACACATTTATACGCTTTCCCAAATCCTAATCACTGATTACTTACTGTATGTGCATGTGAGAACTCATTTTAATCCATTTAAAATTCGCATACTATGATTACTTTATTATGGTTTGAATGAATTTATGTATAATCTCTTAATCTTGAGGAGAAATGTGAGGTGGAATGGAGGGGTCTTTCACAGTACCGGACACATAGGATAGTTTAGACAAAGATACCCGAGGCTATTACACGGACATTTGCGTCTTGAAGTCACTTGGACTCACTTTCTGTGATACCGATTCAGGGTAGGCCTGTTATTAACATCTGCTGAGAGGAGATATCTGTCAAAGTGATAATTGTTCCGGCCTTGTCTTCATATTGAGTTAACAGCTCATACGCTCATTAGGGATGGCTCGTCTTGACAGGAACAGAACGAATGTCATCTTTTTCAATCGTTAAGGCGAGATAGTCTTGTATATCATGCTTAGAGATGACAACCCACATCTTCCACATCCGAAAGAATACAGTTTTAGAACCTGGATTTCAAAATAGAACTTGTGTATTATAGGGGATCAGGAATGAACGTTGTTGCTGAACATAAACCGTTGATGCCAGCCTTGAGCATGAAAGTAACCTTACATATCGACACTCAACCAATATAAATATTCGCAAGGCCATATTTCATGATAATAACGGGACAATGAAAAATATAATTCTGTAAATATGAGCACCAAATTCGACAACATTTAGTCAGCCGTAGTCCATGAAGAATTTGAGGCCACTTACGATCATTCTATTCAGTGATGAGTAAGTTCATGTATGATCATGTACCAATCCACAATGTTAAGTCAGTAATCTTTGGAACAGTAGCGTTCTATATAGTCGAGACACGTTCGGATGATATTGCTATAGGCATGGCCTTACCATGTCCGTGATGTATAAGCTGATATGACACGCTCTGTATTGTGTTGGCGTGAACTGTTCAGATACAGCCTCTGCCAAAGACTGTCTATATTGTGTTGGAGTGAACTGTTCAGATACAGTCTTTGCCAAAGACTGTCTGTATTGTGTTGGCGTGAACTGTTCAGATACAGTCTCTGCCAAAGACTGTCTATATTGTGTTGGCGTGAACTGTTCAGATACAATCTCTGCCAAAGACTGTCTATATTGTGTTGGCGTGAACTGTTCAGATACAGTCTCTGCCAAAGACTGTCTATATTGTGTTGGAGTGAACTGTTCAGATACAGTCTCTGCCAAAGACTGTCTATATTGTGTTGGAGTGAACTGTTCAGATACAGTCTCTGCCAAAGGCTGTCTATATTGTGTTGGCGTGAACTGTTCAGGTACAGTCTCTGCCAAAGACTGTCTATATTGTGTTGGCGTGAACTGTTCAGATACAGTCTCTGCCAAAGACTGTCTATATTGTGTTGGCGTGAACTGTTCAGATACAGTCTCTGCCAAAGACTGTCTATATTGTGTTGGCGTGAACTGTTCAGATACAGTCTCTGCCAAAGACTGTCTGTATTGTGTTGGAGTGAACTGTTCAGATACAGTCTCTGCCAAAGACTGTCTATATTGTGTTGGCGTGAACTGTTCAGATACAGTCTCTGCCAAAGACTGTCTATATTGTGTTGGCGTGAGCTGTTCAGATACAGTCTCTGCCAAAGACTGTCTATATTGTGTTGGCGTGAACTGTTCAGATACAGTCTCTGCCAAAGACTGTCTATATTGTGTTGGCGTGAACTGTTCAGATACAGTCTCTGCCAAAGACTGTCTATATTGTGTTGGCGTGAGCTGTTCAGAAGCAGTCTCTGCCAAAGACTGTCTATATTGTGTTGGCGTGAGCTGTTCAGATACAGTCTCTGCCAAAGACTGTCTATATTGTGTTGGCGTGAACTGTTCAGATACAGTCTCTGCCAAAGACTGTCTATATTGTGTTGGCGTGAACTGTTCAGATACAGTCTCTGCCAAAGACTGTCTATATTGTGTTGGCGTGAAAGTGTCTACAGTCTCTGCCAAAGACAGTGAACTGTTCAGATACAGCCTTGCCAAAGACTGTCTATATTGTGTTGGAGTGAACTGTTCAGATACAGTCTTTGCCAAAGACTGTCTGTATTGTGTTGGAGTGAACTGTTCAGATACGGTCTCGGCCAAAGACTGTCTATATTGTGTTGGCGTGAACTGTTCAGATACAGTCTCTGCCAAAGACTGTCTATATTGTGTTGGCGTGAACTGTTCAGATACAGTCTCTGCCAAAGACTGTCTATATTGTGTTGGCGTGAGCTGTTCAGATACAGTCTCTGCCAAAGACTGTCTATATTGTGTTGGCGTGAACTGTTCAGATACAGTCTCTGCCAAAGACTGTCTATATTGTGTTGGCGTGAACTGTTCAGATACAGTCTCTGCCAAAGACTGTCTATATTGTGTTGGCGTGAGCTGTTCAGAAGCAGTCTCTGCCAAAGACTGTCTATATTGTGTTGGCGTGAGCTGTTCAGATACAGTCCCCGCTAAAGACTGTCTATATTGTGTTGGCGTTGGACGTTTTTCGACTGTCAATAGTGCGTTGGTTTGAGCTGATCCAAGACGGTGTATAATTCGTTGTCCTATTGAAGTCGAGTGAGTGAGTGAATAGGATTTTACGTCGCTTTCAACAATATTTCAGTCATATCACGACGAACCAGCTAAGATCCACCCAGCCAAGTTGCGTTGCTGTTGTTTCTGACCCATTAAAGCTGGTCCGCGCCTCTCTATATGGGGTGGGCATTTCTGTAGTGATTTTCTGGGGTGTCTTTATCCCATTTTTGTCATTAGCAAATGCTACCAGGTGAGATAGTACACCCCGTATTGGGGCCCTTGTGGAATATTTCTATCCAGAAATTGATAGTAATCTATGTGAATATTGAATTTTTATAATCAATCTTTTTTATATTTGTTAGACTTTCTTTCTTCGTTAACCTCATTATCTGATGTCATGAAACCGTCTTTCCAAGAATACGTTTTCAGTAATTAACACCAACACATGACAGATCGGGCTATAATTGTATGAAGCTTTCTTGTCCTTTGTATTGTGATATCGCCAAAACGGATGCGGTATTTTCCTAATGCACATATATAAACCAAATGACCAGCACCGTATGAATTAATGTGAGAACGTCGTTACAACCCCGGTATCTCTGCGATTCTCAAGCAGCATTAGGTTTAATGAGCACATCTCCAATCTAATCCATGATGCGGCCCTGTGTTTTCTACATAGTAAAGGATTTTATTAATTAAGTAAAGACTGTATTACATCAAGTAAAAACCTCATCTCTGTCAGGATTGGGATAGTTGATGACCACAAAGGACTGCTTAACACCTTTTCTTTCCGGGATCACCAGACACAAGCAGCGTGTGATCAAATATTTAACAGGAAGCCGTTGTCGATTGATAACTTCCTCGTCGATAAACCTACCATCGACAAATATGCACATTTGGGAGACAACATTTTCAAACGAAAAGATAGGTCGGGTTATTCTGGATGTGTGAATGACTGATGATCCAAACGTATCAGAGAAGGTCGGATATGGCGACTCCATAGTAAATTGGAATAAAGGTCAGTAGTATAGAAAGGGCATATTGGGGCCCATTGACCTTTGACCTCTGAGTGCACTTTATCCCATGATGCAACACCAAAGGTCAACGAGTGCAAGTGTACTGCTCTGTATCTGGGGTTAGGATGCGCATGTGATACATGACGTCACTTCCGATAGGCGTGAATCGGGCGTGATCTTTGACATACATCCGAGTGCATGTAAAATTAGGATTTGTCCCGAAAATATAAAAGCGGAACACGGATTTTACCCCTACAATAGAGGAAAACCCCTATCAACCCTATCCCAAAGGGCTAATATCGGTCCCTGGCTTATCGGGGTCTGCCTATCAAGTCATGGGTGGGTGCATGTTTTCACAGAAAAAAAAATATAAAAAGCGGAACACGGACTTTACCCCTACAATAGAGGAAAACTCCTATCAACCCTATCCCAAAGGGCTAATATCGGTTCTTGGCTTATCGGGGTCAGCCTATCAAGTCATGGGTGGGTGCATGTTTTCACAGAAAAAAAATATAAAAAGCGGAACACGGACTTCACCCCTACAATAGAGGAAAACTCCTATCAACCCTATCCCAAAAGGGTGAATATCGGTCCCCCGGGCTTATCGGGGCCTGCTGAGAGAGGCAGGGTGGGTGTATGTTTTCACAGAAAAAAAATATAAAAAGCGGAACACGGACTTTACCACTACAATAGGGGAAAACTCCTATAGACCCTGTCTAGTGGGGGCTAATATCGGTCTCCGGGGGCTGGGTGCATGGGTCAGCACACCGCCCTGGACACGTCCGTCACCACCCGTCACCGCCAGTTTATATTATTAGTTCATAGTCCAAGAGCCCAATTTCAGCAACCGGTAAAACTCGAGGTGGCAAATACTAGTAATGTTTTTGAAGAAGTGTATATCTGCAGAAGTGATTCACATGCGATAACAGTTGCAGATCGGTTGTTTAAGGGTAGCATAATACACTTTCTTAACCACATCCTTGTTCCGAACACAAACTTGAAATTAGGGGGTAGGGTTCCTGTCGCTGAAGAGCTGAAACTGTTCAAGCTTTGGGTTCAGGTCCTTGTCTATTTGTTAACAGAACTTCGCATTTAATTTTGAGTGCGTGTGTATCAAATTTATGTGATGTTGTTGATTCGATACCGACTTAACCTCATTGTACACAATTTATTGTCGATAGTTTTGTCTATTTTCCAATTGTTTTCCCATTCTGCTGGTACTATGTGATGTATCAAATTTGGGTGATGTTCTGTGAAGAGGTAAGCGTATGTAGGTGCTACCCATATGTGATAACAATTTACATATCAGTAGCTTAGTGGCAGTTATAGCACACTTTCTGAACCTCCTCTCCCCCCACACACATGAAATTCTCAACACAACTTTTTTGGATAGGGTATAATTTCTTGGATATTTTGTTATTTGTGTCTATGACAACAGCCGCATGACCAAACAGCACTAGCGCTCTAGTCTACTATGCCACATCCTCTCTCAGAAGATGAGATACAGAACGCCAACCTGTCCCACTCGACGACGTTGAGGAACCACAAAATAGTGTGAACCACCTGCACACTGTGTCAAACGGAACGGGATCTATCCATCTTCTTGCCTCCAATTGTATTAACGGATACATATATGAGATTCGACATGTCCCACAAAGGAATATAAGAAATTACAACACATATAAGGGAAGTGGGAAGAGGTGCCGACATACTGGCAGAGCCACATGACTTCACAGTATAGTCTTCCGATTAACCTATTCTAAAGCACATACCAAGAATCTAACGATTCGTGATGTGTGTTGCATCTCCCCAATCCAAAATCTTCATAATCTCTACAATATATATATTAGGACACCATCGAAGCTCACAACGTTCCACATTTCTAAATCTTTGGCAATGATAAGCGATGGATATCCAAAAGTCATTCGAAGCTGCATTCCGCAAATATAGGACTCTATTTTACATTTCACTTATGCGAAATCATCTTCATTATCGTGACTCTCAGATGTCAACATACGGTCTCTCAAGGAATATACTCACGATACCCACCCCAGGCTCTGTGTGACAGCCCTTTCATACTTTGAAAAATATATCCGGAACCGTTTGCAGATCAATAGCTTAGTGATAGCTATGTCTTGTACTCCTCAGTATACAGCTTTGACGATAGGGTCGTGATGTCCTGTACTGGTCAATGTGCAGATTTGGTGATAGGGTCGTGAAGTCTTGCACTTGTCAGTATACAGATTTGACGGTAGAGCGGTGATGTCTGTACTGGTCAGTAGGCAGATTTGCCGATAGGGCGTGATATCTTGTACTGGTCAGTATACGGATTTGAAGATAGGGTAGTGATATCTTGTACTGGCCAATACACAGACTTGACGATGCGGTCGTGATATTTTGTATTGGACAGTACGTAGATTTGATGATAGAGCCGTGATGTCTGTACTGGTCGGTATCAGAATTTGATGATAGGGTTGTGATGTCTTGTACTGATAAGTATACAGATTTGGCGATAGAATCGTGGTGTCTTGTACTGGTCAGTATACGGATTTCACGACAGGGTCGTGATGTCTTGAACTGGTCAGTATAGAGATGTGGTGATAGGGTCGTGATACCTTGTACTGGTCAGTATAAGGATTTGCGGATATGGTCGTAATGTCTGTACTGGTCAATATCAGAACTTGATGATAGGGTTGTGATGTCTTGTACTGATAAGTATACAGATTTGGCGATAGGATCATAATGTCTTGTACTGGTCAGTATAGGGATTTCACGATGTACTTAAGCCAATGTTCTTCAATCTCGTTTCATATATTATTACTCCCAACAATTAATATTCTTCGAAAAGCACTTAGATACTATCGGTCACCAGAAAGCGATTTTTTTTGGCAAATCAGCAAAATATTACCAGTTTGTCCTCCTACATTTGAAATGCAGGTGTCGTAAAAGCATATTTAATCCATTAGGAATATTCGTCCTCAGCCTATCATTTAACCCAGCTAAGGTCTGATTTCCTAATACAGACAAATTCGGAATATTTGGGATTGCAGTCTCACTTATATTTATATGGAAAAGCATTGGCGGACGGACTAACTTTCCTAGGACTGTATTCCTTCCACATCGGCATTCGGTACAGACTTCATATCCGACATTCACCAATCGGAAATCTACGAAGGGTGCCGATTTACTCTCGGAGAGTCTTGGTATGGATTCTTTCAATCACCAGATGTGGTGGTCCGGAAAAGCCGTGTCACTCACATGGATCCACAAATTTTATATACTGAGAACAGGAGTGATAGTGAAATACGCCACCGATTTAATCATGGTTACAACTAATCAGATGAGTTCACTATGGTCCAAATTAAATGTATGAATGGAGTGCGTAAATTCAGTCATTACATTGTATGAAGTAACAATTTTGTAGGCTTATCTACAACATATCCAGAATTGTCCATTTGTGGGACTTTTTGCACCATAATAGACAGACGAGAGACGATCTTCGACAAACAACATCGTGTGAGAGAAAGGAAGTAGTTTCACGGGCTTGCCCAATGCCACGGTCATAATTCAGGGCAGGTAAATAATAAAGGTGAAATATCACTTTTTACTAGTTCGAACAAGCAACCAGAGGATGCTAGGTCCCCGCCGAAATGGCAGCAACATTTTTTAGCATTGTTGGTCTTAGGGGATATACATGAGGGAGGCAACTGCTGCTTCATAAGCGTTGGATGTGGAAGGGTCTTTCTGCCTTCCCAAGTTTTAAGATCAACTCAGAACGATTGACTGAAAGTTGATTGCTTCTGTGATATAGTTTCCATGCAGTGAAGCACCGAGAAGCATCCCCAAGTGACATCTCAAGGCATTATCTGCAAACCAAATTTGACGAGAAGCTGAAGGCATCCTCAACCTACTGCCCGGAAACCAAATTTTAAATTGCCACCAGTTGTCGCCACCTGTAGGTGCAAGTGAGCGAAATGCAATCCCAAGCATCATCTCATGGCATGGTAGCCTACATGTATTAGCCTATAGTATCTTCTACAGGGGGGCTAATGATCGGCTGATGCAGCAACAACAACATTTTCCCAGTTAGACGGCAGATTTTGAAATCAAAAACGAGGCCGCGCTATGTCATCAGTCAACTGAGACAGTCACGTGGTCATGTATGAAGATTGGGGTGGGTCTTATCTAATAGTGATCCAATGAAAATGCTCGTATTAGTTTAAAATGGCGGGGTCGAATGACCAATCACTGAACGGGAGACAGCTTGAACAGTACGTTAACACTGTCTGTTAATACAGGGGCGTCGGAAGCAAATTCAAAGTGGTACGGCCACTATCATTGCACTTTAGGCGAGGATCCAGGGGCCGCCCAGGCCCCAGATGCTCCTGGGGTCTAGATCGCCGAAGAAGCGTTCTGAGCGATTTCTGGCGTCAATCAAAATCACTCTGCATTGGAGTGTATTTTTAGTTCTTTCCTAACCCTTTTACCATTGAAAATGCAATCGATGGTGGTTTTCTGCGATGCTGAATTACAAAAAATTGTGTATAGTATAGTACTGTATCCTAGGCACATCGTGTAGAAGTAACCGAGATGATGCGTCGATAATGTATACCAAATTTTACATTGAGCATTTGAACAGTGTCAGAGATAGAGATCATTAATGATTTTACATAAATTAAAGATGGTTGCCCATCCTTCCCGTCACTCAGAGGAACTAATGTGGTTATTCATTAATGCAAGTCTCTTCATACATCGATGCTGTAAATCAAGTTTCGTATAGAACATTTGAATGGTATCAGAGATAAACATCATTAAAGATTCTGAATAAATTAAAGATGGCCGCCAAGATTTCCGCCCAATCAGAGAAACCAGATCTGTCATTCATCGTAAGTCTCTTGATGCATCAATGATGTATACCAAATTTTCCACTGAGCACTCCAACGGAATCAGAGATAGATCATTAATGATTTTGCCTAAATTAAAGATGGCCACCAAAGGTTTTCAGTCAATCAGGTCCAGATTCAAAGTATCTGGATGTATTGATGATATATACCTACCTTCATATAAACAATTGAATGGTAACCGAGATATGTATGCTATCATTATCGATTTCGCATGCATTAAAGATGGCATCCAGGGTTCCCAGCTAATCAGAAAAGCCTGTTTGGTAATTCGTTGAAAGTTGCTTGATGTATCGATGATGTATATCAAATTTCGTATTGAACAGTTGAATGGTTTCCGAGATATGGATCATTATCCATTTTGCATGAAATTAAAGATGGCTGCTAAGGTCCCAATCAGGTCCCAATTCTATAGGCTTCTGGTCCTAGACTAGGCAAATAAGCATACCAAATTTGGAATTCATCAGCGAAACAGTTTTCCGGCTATCTCGCTCACGAACGGACGTACGGACAGACGGACGTACAAGGCCAAAAATGGCCAAAAATGGCCGAGGGGTAAAAACATGGGTCTGTGCCTGATAAATTGTAAGCCTTTTGGGGTTGCAACTCATTCATAGAAAGCTCCCTGTACATGAACAACTGCACTGACAACTGCATGCCATCATCTGTCAGTCTGAAGACCAACAAGGTTGAATTCAGTTCAATTCAGGAAATTGATCATATGCACAGTGTGCACCCAAACATTAGGAACACAGTTGTAATTAATATAGTAATATACGTGTATAGACAAATGATTCGTGCAGAAGCTTCAGGGTAAATCCTATGATGTGCAATACAATTATTTGTTAGCAAAATAGAAGGAAATGTTGTCCTTCGTTTAAGATGACATGAAATTCAAAAATCAGGGATTCAGTACTGCCAGTTATTTCACATTATACTTCTGAAATAAAATATGGTTCATGCAAAAGCTTCAGGGTAAATCATATGATGTGGAATAGAATGATTTCATATAGCAAAATTGAAGGCCCATTTTGACTGGAACGGACAAGGAGAAGAGAAACTCAGTGGTGCCACCTTCAGGCAGATGTTGCTGAAATGCAATACGGACTGGCGTCCTGTTGCAAGGAATGCGTATTCCGAATTTCGGAATAACCCAACACAGCATTAGGAAGTTATCGCTTCGAACAGATGTACACGGAAAAAAAATCTATTTTGACCCAGTGGCGCCACCTTCAGGCCGATGTTGCTGAAATGCAATACGGACTGGCCTCTTGTCGCAAGGAATGCGAATGCTGAATTTCGGAAGAATCCAAGAGAGCGTTAGGAAGTTATCGCTTCGAACAGACATGCACGGACGTACACGAACATCCACGGACTCAAAGAAGCAAGAACCAGTGGCACTACCTTCAGGCAGATGTTGCTGAAATGTAATACAGACTGGCGTCTTGTCACAAGGAATGCGTATTCTAATTTTGAAAGAATCCAACACAACTTTAGGAAGTTATCGCTTCGAACAGACATGCACGGACGTACACGGACATCCACGGATGCAAAGAAGCAAGAACTAGTGGCGCCACCTTCAGGCAGATGTTACTGAAATGCAATACGGACTGGCCTCTTGTCGCAAGGAATGCGAATGCTGAATTTCGGAAGAATCCAACAAAGCGTTAGAAAGTTATCGCTTCGAACAGACATGCACGGACGTACACGACCATCCACGGACACAAAGAAGTAAGAACCAGTGGCGCCACCTTCAGGTAGATGTTGCTGAGATGTAATACAGACTGGCATCTTGTCGCAAGGTATGCATATTCCGAATTTCGGAAGAATCCAACAAAGCATTAGGAAGTTATCACTTCGAACAGACGTACACGGACATTCACGGATACGAAGAAGCAAGAACTAGTGGCGCCACCTTCAAGCAGATGTTGCTGAAATGCAATACGGACTGGTGTCTTGTCGCAAGGAATGCGTATGCCAAATTTCGGAAGAATCCAACTAAGCGTTAGAAAGTTATCGCTTCGAACAGACATGCACGGACGTACACGGGACATCCACATACGCAAAGACGCAAGAACTAGCGGCGCCACCTTCAGACATCCACGGACACAAAGAAGCAAGAACCATTTTAAAGTCCCCGGCCGCGTTGCGTCGGGGGACAAAAATCCTGATAATTCATTGCTAAGTAAGTAGAAAATAGGGTTAAAACGTCAGAAACATCACACCGCTGTCATTAACCATCAAAGGTTTCCGATAATCTCCATTTAGACGGAGTCCGCAACAGCTAAACTTTGTTGGGAACTCAACGCAATATACGTATGAATATTCATCAAATATAACGGTCAAAACTCCAAAGGACAAAATTAAAACACGCTTTCCCAAATCCAATAACTGATTACTTACTGTGTGTGCATCACTGATTACTTACTCTGTGTGCATCACTGATTACTTACTGTGTGTGCATCACTGATTACTTACTGTGTGTGCATCACTGATTACTTACTGTGTGTGCATCACTGATTACTTACTGTTGTGCATCACTGGTTACTTACTGTGTGTGCATCACTGATTACTTACTGTGTGTGCATCACTGATTACTTACTGTGTGTGCATCACTGATTACTTACTGTGTGTGCATCACTGATTACTTACTGTGTGTGCATCACTGATTACTTACTGTGTGTGCATGTGAAAACTCTGTTTTATCGATTGATAAAATTCGCATACTCTGATTACTTGATTATGATTTGAATGAATATATGTATATTCTGTTAATCTTGAGGAGGAAGGTTGGGGAGAGGGGGGCAAGGGTCCTTCACAGTACCGGAGACATAGGATAGTTTAGACAAGGACACCCGAGGCTATTACACCGACATTTGCATTTTGAAGTTACTTGGACTCACTTTCTGATATACCGAATTAAGGATAGACCTATTATTAACAGGTGCTGAGAGAAGATATCTGTCAAAGTGATAATTGTCCCGGCCTTGGCTTCATATTGAGTTGAGAGCTCATACGCTCATTAGGGATGACAGGAACAGAACGAATGTCATCTTTATCAATCATTAAGACGATATATTTTTGCATATCATGCGTAGAGATGGCAACCTACATCTTTATTTTTTCCGAAAGAATACAGTTTTGGAACCTGGGTTTCAAAATGTAACTTGCGTATTAGGGGTAACTCATCAGGAATGGACTCTTCTCCGTTGTTGCTGACCCGACATGCCAGCCATCAGAATGGAAGTAACCTTAACTATACATGAAAAAAGATATATCTACTTACATATCGATATTAATAAACCTATATTTATATTCGCAAGTCCATCTTTTATGATAATAACGGGACAATGAAAAAACTAATCCTGTAAATATGAGCACGAAATCGGACAACATTTAGTCAGCCGTGATCCATGAAGAATTTGATACCGCTTATGACCATTCTAGTCTGTGATGAGTAGGTTCATGTATGATCATGTACCAACCAACAATGTTAAGTCAGTAATCTTTGGTACAGTAGCGTTCTATATATCCGAGACACGTTCGGATGATATTGCTATAGGCATGGCCTTACCATGTCCGTGATGTATAAGCTGACCTGATACTTTCTATATTGTGTTGGCGTGAACTGTTCAGATACAGTCTCTGTCAAAGACTGTCTATATTGTGTTGGCGTTGGACGATTTTCGACTGTCAATAGTACGTTGGTTTGAGCTGATCCAAGACGGTGTATAATGCGTTGGCCTATTAAAGGCGAGTGAGTGAGTGAATAGGTTTTTACGTCGCTTTCAACAATATTTCAGTCATATCACGACGAACCAGCTAAGATCCACCCAGCCAAGTTGCGTTGCTGTTGTTTCGGAACCATTAAAGCTAGTCCGCGACTCTCTATATGGTGTAGGCATTTCTGTATTGATTTTCTGGGGTGTCTTTATCCCCTTTGTCATCAGCAAATGCTACCAGGTGAGGTAGTACCTGTGTTGATAGTACCTGTGAGATAGTACCTGTGTTGATCTCATCAGGTGAGATAGTACCTGAGTATATGTGTTGTAATTTTTTCCTGTATATGGCGAGATTCTGCTGGTGGACGTTTCGTCCCCGAGGCCCGCCCCCTGTATATGTTGGCATTTGTGGGAAGTTGATGCTGGGTCGACATCGGGCCTTACAGACTAGTCTTTTTTGTTAAATGTCATTTACATCTGACGACGATACAGCTCACCAATCTCCAATGTACGAGTTGTCACAGCGAAACAGCTCACCAATTACCAGTATACGAGTTGTCAGAGCATTTCCATCATAGCTCTCTAGATTTGTATCTAATACCGCTTATGCCGGTGCTAGGAGCCGTGTGGTCATATCATCCAAGTTGCCACATGAACAGGTACAATAAAAGCGTACCTGAGATACAACACATATCACGAATCGTTAGATTTTTGGTATGTCCTTTAGAATAGGTTAACCAGAAGACTATTCTGTGAAGTCATTTGACGCAGTCAGTATGCCGGCACTTCTTCCCACTTCCCTTATATGTGTTGTAAACAAAATGTCGTATTATTGCTGTCTTCACCTTCTCATACATTTATTCGCATCCACCTATCTCACAGCAATCTAAAATTACTTTCAAACTAAACTGATCTAGTACTTCTTGGTATTCGAGAAAAGAAAAAGGAAAGTGAGATTTTACGCGTTATTTGGACGAGGATCAGGTATTTAACATCCATATATATATATAACAATAACATAGTCTGTTATAATACCGATGTCTTAAAATCTAACCAGAATATATATTGAAATTGCCTAATAAGTCTGTCTCGAAACCGTCTTGGTGATGCTGTTACGTTCGTCTTTTTAACCGAGCAAGTACATGCGATCGTTGCATGAAAACCTGCCTTGAGTTCTATGCTAGTTTTACCACAAAAAGTATTTAAATATATCTACCTGCCATAGCACTTGACTGGTTTTGGTGTTCGATTTATATATATTACATTACGAGAAGAACATCCCTATCTTATCAAGGGCGTCGTCAGGACTTTTTGAGAGGGAGTTAATTTTATATGCTTACATATTAGAGAGCCGAGTACTGTGTTGTAGGAAAATAGCATACAGCACGGTGTTGAGAGGGGGTCGTTCGCACCCAACGACCACTCCTAACGACGCCCTTTGTTAATTTGTAGCGTATAAAATACTGCTGCGTCAAAAAAATGCCCTGAACTTAACATGCATTTGCACACGAACATCAAGAAATTGATGGTTAGAATACAGATCCAGCTTGGATTCAGTTGCTCTGTTGCACCAGTACACTGTCAACCATATTATTATCCTCCTCAGTCACAAGGACGTTGACATATCGTTCAATCCGAATCCCACCTAGTAGTACTCCACTGTACCATATATTTAAGTAGCGCAAAATACCCCCCGTATTGTAGAAAATGCATATTAGACTCCATGACTGAATCTACAGGGAATGGTTTCCCATTATCAAGGAAGTGACTGCGATTCAGGAGTCTCATCAATTGCTATGCGCTTAACAGCAATTCGTTAATGATTACAATCAACTTGTACATACCCTAGGGAACGGTGAATGAAGAATAAGTGGTGTTCATATACCGGCGCTCGCTTCTGGCATTCTTCACAAATAATTTATTCAGAGACAACATCAATTCTCGTAAATTATCAGGTAAAGTGAGCATTGATAGCCCTAAAAATACATTTACAGAACCCAAAGAAATTAAATACGTATAATTGTGATAATATATTACCTTTTAGAATCTGGCTGTATTTACTAAACCCTTACAATATTAGTGAGGTAACCACTGATATCAACAATTCACTGACGGACAGACACTTGTGTTAGATGTATCACCATATGGCGTGATAATAGAGTACATCTAAGAACAATTATATTCCCATACTATCGTGGGGCCGGGGCATAATCGAGCGAATGTTTTGTTGCTGACCAAAGTGGGATGCATCACCGTGGCGACGTTTATTCAGCATGGCATTTATTTTCCATAAAACTCTAAACCGACATCTGTGGCAGAAATGAAATAATGTTTCACAAAGACTGGCTTGTGCTAATATATGTATACTTTCGTTTGCTTGAAGTTAATATTATTAGTCCGTGGATCAAGAGCCCATATTTCAGCAGCCGGTACCACTTGAGGTGGAAAATTCTAGTAATGTTTTGAAGAAATGTATGTCTGCACATGTTATTCATAGGCGATAACAGTTGCAGATCGGTTGTTCAAGGATAGCATAACACTACCCATTTCCTTGTTCCGAGCACAAAGTTCTTGGCGCTTTGGGTTCAGGTCCTTGTTTATCTGTTAACAGAATTTCGCATATAATGACGTGATACTGACGTTACCTCATTGCACAGCATTTAATGTCGATTGTTTCGTCTATTTTCCAATTGTTTTCCCACGACGTGATGTATCAACTTTGGTTGATGTCCTTTGAAGAGGTAAGTGTATGTAGGTGTTACCCATATGTGATAACAGTTGCAGATCAGTAGCTTAGTGGTAGTTATATCACACATTCTGACTTCCACCCAATGAAATTCTGGACAAAAATTTGGGGGGTAGGTTAAAATTTCTTGAATATTTTGTTATTCGTGTCTGTGACAACAGCCGCCTGACCAAACAGCACCAACGCTCTAGTCTACTGCTCCACATTGTCGCTCAGAAGATGACAGATTCAATGTCGGCGCTATATAGAACGCCCACCTCTCTGACTCGACGACGTCGAGGAAACACAAACTGTGTTAAACTTTGTCGAACGGAACAGGATGTATCCATCTTCGTGTATTCAATCGTATTAACAGATACAGATATGACATTCCACATGTCAGGCATAAAATACAACGGTTATCAGCATTCACAAAGCAATATAGAAAATTCACCCAAATATATATTGGGACACCATCGAAGCTAACAATGTTCCACATTTCTAAATCGTTGCCAATGATAATTAAGCGATGGATATCCAAAAGTCATTTCGATGCTGCATTCCGCATTCACTTATTCGAAATCCTCTTCATTATCGTGACTGTCAGATGTCAACATACGGTCTCTCAAGGAATATATTCACGATACACGCCCCAGGCACTGTGTGACAGCCCTTTCATAGTTTGAAAAATAGCTCCGAATCCGTTTCATCTCTCTTTCGATTGAGAAAGATCGGATGTCCTTCCATAATACATAATGCAAAGCTTCCACGACCGAACTTTGAAGTAATGTTATAACCGGATTTCTCTCCTGCGATGAACTCACTTGTGTATATTTTTAGATTTCCGGCTCTAGCAGCGTTAAGCGGTACAGACCAGGTAATTACCATGATTACTTACAGAGGCAATCATTGTTTAAACTCCCCCGTTTTTTAGTACGAAAGCTCTCTCCAGTTTTACGCTGCTGATAATAACATATTTTATCCCCTGACCCGACTGTTCGGAGACCGGGTAACAGCCATGATTTGAACCTAGGCGAAGAAATTCTGTCGCGACAACCAAAATCTGAATGCCGACTCCTCCGTCTGTATGTAACTGACCCCCAATGCCTCACATGTTGATGGCTTGTGATCGCTATCATTGTTGCTGAATATAACACAAGCTCATGAACCGTGACGATCAGAATATTGCACATGTATAATTCCGAAGACAATGTATCTGGATGAAAGAATACTTTTCAATGGTACTGATTTGACGATAAGGTCCTCTTGTATTGGTCAGAATACAGATTTCACGGTAGGATTGTGATGTCTTGTACTGGTAAGTATAAGGATTTGACGATAGGATCGGGATGTCTTGTACTGGTCAGTATACAGATTTGGCGATATGGTCTTGATATCTTGTACCGGTCAGTATACAGATTTGACGATAGGGCGGGAGACTTTATACGGGTCAGTGTACAGATTTGACGATAGGAGGTGAGACCGTATACGGGTCATTATGGAGGTGACATATGCAACTATACCTTTTTTTATTGAATCACAAGTGATCTGATTTTTAAATAGGCAATACAGTTGGTGGCCAATATCATATACCAAAATGTTCCCCAAACCTTGCTGAATGTGAATAGGACACCTCTTTGAACAGACAGTGTAAATTGGAGAATATAATTACAAAACAATGGTTCTTGGGACTGCCAGCAGAAGTCAATAAAGAATAAACACATACTCTTGATAGATGGTCCTAAAAATTGTATGAAATCATTGCTACAACAAAGAATATCTCAGAAAAGAAAATTCCATCTGAAAGTATTTAACAGTATGCTTATACTGTTATATGGAAAATGGAATAGGTCTTTGGATTATGGACGCGGATATTCTCTATTGGACGACGGCTGGATTATGAATGACGGACTAGACGCTTGTAATTTAAAAGATTTTTTATCATTTACTATGTCAAAATAATTGTCCAAGGCAATGATAATTCGTGTCAGCCAATATGAAGGACAGTCCAAAGCTGTGTAGAGCTATCCAAGACAGACCTGTGTGTCACACTCCTGTCACCAACCTGTGTAAGTTTGAAAAGCTAATACCTCTAAACCAGTTGGTGCAGTCAGTGAGGGAAATGCCCTAGATTCTTTCTATTCAATCCCCAACTGCCTATTGTGGTCCATTCATTCACAGCCTGTTGTGATTGTGTCTGGTTCTAAAAGAAGCTGCATAATTAATTGTCAATTGACACATATCTATGATTTTATCCACATGTCGGGTACACACAAATTTTAGACTAAGACAATTACTGAAAAAGTACAAAAACATTTAAAAATACTTCCCAAATCATTTTTCATATCTAACGTAGACTTTGTTGTAGAACATACTATACAGAATTTTCTTAACTGCTTTTCAATATTGTGTGTTTATTCTTTATTGACTTCTGCTGGCAGTCCCAAGTCCCATTGTTTTTGTAATTATATTCTCCAATTTACATTGGTTCTTCAAAGACGTGTTCGCGTTCAGCAAGGTTTGGGGAACATTTTGGTATATGATATTGGCAACCAACTGTATTGCCTATTTAGTAATCAGATCACTTTATGAAAAAAGGTACAGTTGCATATGTCACCCCCTTAAACAGATTTGGCGATATGGTCGTGATGGATTGTACTGGTCAGTGTACATATTTACGATAGGGCTTGATGCATTATACGGGTCAGTATACTGACTTGACGATAGGGTCGCGATATATTGTACTGCTCAGTATGCCGATTTGACGATATGACGTGATGTCTTGTGCTGTCAGTATACAGATTTGACGTTGAGGCGTGAGGTCTTATACGGATCAGTATACAGATTTGACGATAGAGTCGTGATGTCTTGTACTGCTCAGTCCACAGTTATGACGATAGGGTCGTGATATCTAGTACTGCTCAGTATGCAAATTTGACGATAGGACGTGGTGTGTTGTGCTGGTCAGTATACAGATTTTACGATAGGGTCGTGATGTCTTGTACTGATCAGTATACAGATTTGAAGACATGGTCGTGATGTCTTATACTGGTCAGCATACAGATTTGACGATAGGGTCGTGATGTCTTGTACTGGACATTATACAGATTTGATGATAGGGTCGTGATATCTAGTACTGCTCAGTATACAGATTTGAAGACAGGGTCGTGATGTCTTATACTGGTCAGCATACAGATTTGAAGATAGGGTCGTGATGTCTTGTACGGGACAGTATACCGATTTGATGATAGGGTCGTGATAGCTAGTACTGCTCAGTATACAGATTTGAAGACAGGGTCGTGATGTCTTATACTCGTCAACATACAGATTTGATGATAGGACGTGATGTCCTGTACTGGTCGGTATACAGATTTGGCGATAGGGTCGTGATATCTAGTACTGCTCAGTAAGCAAATTTGACGTGATGTCTTGTACCGGTCAGTATACAGATTTGACGTTGGGGCGTGAGGTCTTTTACGGGTCAGTATACCGATTTCATGATAGGGTCGTGAGGTCTTGTACTGGTCAGTGCACAGTTTTGACGTTGGGGCGTGATGTCTTATACCAGTCAGTATACAGATTTGAAAATAGGATCGTGATGTCTTATACTGGCCAGTATACAGATTTGATGACAGGGACGTAATGTCTTGTTCGCATCATTGAATGCGGCTGATTTCTTCTCTCTCTCAAGAAATTCCTTTGTTATTGTGATATTTATTTTATGTCTACTCGTTATAGTTATTGTTTTTGCTAATACTGTCCTGCCTATCGAGTGTCGAAGTTGATCCCAACATGTCTATAGTCAAAGGGAATAATCACGTTGAAGATGTAATCAGCTCTAAACAGATAATATTAAGAAGTGGAGATTAGTAGTCCATATATTTTATATGGTGTTGTCTCTCTCCTCTGTCAAATTGCTAATCATCTTTAACTAGAACACCTTTTCACACCTGGTCTCATTATACGAATATTGCATGTTGTAACGTGGGACATGACGATTTGTCAGCTCGAGAAAAGGTGATGTACAACGAGAGCGCAGGGCGAGCTGCACATCACTTTTCACCTTGCAACAATCAAGAGTAACATTCTCAGTGATCTTCTTTACCTTTACAAAAGATGCCAGATATATTTCAGTCAATTACCAAATCACATTTACTAATTTCTATCACCAACGGGCCGACGTATAAACACATCAATCTTCGTTTCGGGGAGTATGCTGGCGCGCGCTATATATGGGATGCAACTGCTCTTGGTTCAGCAGATGTCGCCGTGGAATATTTGTCATGTTCAACGCTCTGCCGTGGTAACGCAAGATATGACTATATCATCACTGAACTTAACGGTTTGTAGAAGGACACGTGACAGGCTGTCAACCAATGAAAACAATACGAATTTACATGAGGTATGATAATCATGTATATGGATTACTATCTGCCAGTTCGGGAAGATAGGCTGTACCTTGGAGTTGACGATAATAACGACCCGAAGTCCTGCTGGTATCACGGAGAACTTCTGACTGGTCTTTTCTTGCAATAGCTAGCTTGTATTGATTTGAGTGTTCGGATGTATACCTACTGTGTTCGGATGTATGCCTACTGTGTTCGGATGTATGCCTACTTGACTATCGGATATAAATGATGTGGCACGAACTGAATTTCGATCATCAGGTTCTACAAATTCACAGAAAGAAAAGAAGGCAAATCACATGCAATCGTTAGAGTACATAGAATTGGCACTCCAAACAAACTGAGAATTCTACTCCTGTTTCGCCGCTTTTCTTCCAGTTAGTTAAGGGGCAAGGTAACCGAATGTTACCAGTATGACACATAGATTGATTAAAATTGAGTTTCCCATCTAATACATACAGCTGACGGGTGTCTCAAACACACTGTCTTAAATTAACAGAAGTGAGAAAATTTCTGGGCTGGGATTCATTGCCCCTTTGTCTTCTGGCTGGCGGACTTAGTAGAGTCATTCAATCGTTTGTCTGTATTACCTTTGTATATGAAGACAAAATGGTGACTTCTTCAAATATTGAAAATATAACCCCCAAAAGAACTGTCAATGAGTCTGTTACAATTTTTTTCTCGGAGTCAAATCGAAAATTGAATCATAAAGTACTTTATAACAATATCCTACAGAGACACTATTAATATTCATTCCCATTTTTGTGCTGCTAATGGCGAATTTTGAGACAGTTTACTCATACAGAAAATATTCGCTTCCCTTTCCCCTTAAGGGAGCAGCAATGCTTAGTGACGGTAGCTGAATATTGGCACACTATCCAACACGACAATAACGACCAGGTCCCGTATTTCGAACATTCTCAATATGTGTATCGACAGAATACAAATCATACAGCGGGTCTGGAAAACGTAGATAGTGTTGGAGTCCAGAGGCATAGCAGTATTCAATGTCAATTTGGTATGCATGATTTATCCTCAGATAACTGCAAATTTAATCAAGAATGTTTATTTAATGATGTGCCTCGTGTCTCAGAACTATCGTTATAAACAGGCTAGGCAGTTATTATCCTCTGGGTTATCATTGTACCTATCCAGTCAGTGATAATACGCGATAGGACAGCCGCCGGAGGGGCAACTCAACATTAATTCCAGAAATTGAGGTGAACGCCCACAAGGGCAACCAATGCCTATTTCGGACAAAACATTTATCTCTGATCATACTTTCGTATGTGTATATCTATACTCTTCCACTGCCCTATGCATACTGCTGCTTGTAATAACTATGGGTGATTTATTACACACTGTGTACATAACTGTTACAGAAACTATCGGAGATTCTTGTATTTGGAGCGGCCCTAGACCTGGCACGAGTACACTGCCGAGGTGAAATCCAATGACCACG
This sequence comes from Hanleya hanleyi, assembly GCA_036873755.1. Classification (NCBI taxonomy): domain Eukaryota; kingdom Metazoa; phylum Mollusca; class Polyplacophora; order Lepidopleurida; family Hanleyidae; genus Hanleya; species Hanleya hanleyi. The sequence goes on from JAVTVY010000267.1 coordinate 27,384, forward strand.
CCGGATGATGGAGATAACCTTGTTAGTAAAACGCTGGTTCTAATTAAGCTCTTATTGAGCACATGTATGAAATACATGGCAGTGTGACTAACGTCACAAGACCTACGAAGTAGGGTAGGCATTAGGACTCCGAAGCGCACTGAGCTCTTGGAAATCCCCTCGCCCCAAGTTGAAATCCTGCCTATATCAAGATGGGCACGGCCCATGTCAGAATCACCAGAGATATTCATCAAAAATCACAAGAAATTTTCATCAGAATTCGGTCAGCTCAGAACTTGCTCGTAACAATGCCCTAATGCACGTTCGTGTCAAAAATCAAGGTTTTAATGTCAACGGTTCTCCTTAGTTTACCGACGAAAGAATTCGGATGGACTGACTGACTGACTCACTCACTCACTCACTCACTCATTACCGGACAATTTGCAATGGTAGCCTACTTCGTAGGAATATCATGAGTTAGAGAATCAGTCTTGATCAAATCTCAGCTGCAGTCACTCCATTAAGAATGGAAATGAACATACATAGTGGCCTATATTGGATTATTTAAGATCACAGTATTTATGGTCGGTTCAAAAACCGATTATCATCAAGCGGGAATGGGCCGTTGATCACTCCATGTGCATGACGGTTGACGAAGGAATGTCCGGTCAGATCATATGGCTCTATTTCGATATGAGAATATCTCTAGATTTCCAGTGCTAAGGACGCCAATATATATTTCTTCGTTGTAAAAATAGATAGGCCTATAACGAGGAATATGCAATAAAAAATTTCGAAAAAGTTTGTCTGTCTGGTTCTGCAACTTGAATTCTGATTACATCAAGATAATTGGTAGATATTTTCAAAACCTGCACTGAAAAAAATCCTTAAAATTTAAGGAATATTGCCCGGCTATTACACCAGCGGAATATTCCTTAAAATTCAACAAGGAATATTCCGTGGCATGTCATGGGATTTCCTTAACATGGTGGGGAATATTCTTTAGTTATGTTAAGGAATATTCCGCTGGTGTAATAGTCGGCGAATATTCCTTATATTTTTAAGGATTTTTTTTTCTGTGTGCATGGTAGTTTTTGGTTTGCCAAATCGCATATTCTAATGCCATTTCATTGTATCCGTGCATTTGATTGGTCAACTATAAATATTTCTGACCATAAAATTTACATTTACCGCCGCAAATTCGCCAAGCCTGTTCCCTTTGTCTGTAACCCTTCGCGACCTAGTTGTGACGTTTGCATTTTGTAAACAGCCATGGCGGCCTCCGAGAAGAGAGATAGAGATTGAGTATAATTCTATTTTCAACAGCGAATCGGATGCAGAAATGGGGGATTTTAATATAGTAATGGATAGCGATGATGATGAATTGTTCAAACTGAGTGGAATCGGAGAACCCAAGGCTTGTGTGAGCACGAGACGTAGCCCCTTTGCCGAGCCTAACAAGGCAGATGGGACTGGGAGTGAAGCCGTGAAACTGGACCACTCGACATACGCACCGCTTTCCAGTCATTGGAGAGACCGAATCGTCCGAATTTGAGAACGACGCAACAAGCAAAGGCACTCGTCGGAAGTAAGGTTCCACGTCTACGATAAGCTGGTGGGGTTTGTGTGTGTGTGTGGGGGGGGGGGCTCCTGACGAGTGGAAGAAATTAAACTTTGCAGTAAGCCCAGTTAGGTTTTAGGAAATTTTGACTATTGTTTACAGTCAGTACATTATCAGTCAATTTATGTCCAGGTCCGAGGGTATGCATGTAGATGTCAACGGAGACAGTCATGATATAGTCCCATGTTCTATTACACCTTCACCTTAGTGTGAACAACATTGTATGGGGTCATTGATCTTGATTTTTCGTTCATTCATCACAGCCCATTGGTGCTTATATGGACTTGCTCCAATGTCCCTTCATTTGTTTTCTTACTGGGATATAGATCCACATTTTTGGAGTCCTTATTTGAACAACCAGTGTCTAAATTTGAAATGATTAGATTGTTTACCGTACTGGTATTCTTCTTTCTGTTTGAGGCATTCAACAATTTTTTCAATATTAAAAGAAAACTGTACAATAATTTTTTGACGAAAACATCAAAACAGATGACACGACCAACACACATGATATTGGGGGATTTTTCGTGTTCTATTTATACTGCTGAATAGGGGGAATTTAAACAGTACAGATTAAATAAGTGTAGTAATTTTTCTAAAATGCCAGCCTCTTTTAGACTGCTCCCACAATATAATCTGTACAGTTGCATTGGGCAGTCCTATGGTAATGAATCAATTTAGTTAAGAAATAAAGACAGGGGAAGAGGTTTAAAATTTCCCAGATAAACACCAGTTGGCACGAGTCCAGGCAGTTTAAGACCTTGTTACCGGTTTTCAGCATGGTTGAATGAGGTTGGTGGGGATTCAAACTTTGAGGGGATGCCTGAAGAAAAGTGATGATTGTCTGACAGGGTTCTCGAGGGCCGCCAGGAATGCGAGTGGAGCTATGTATTCCAAAAGTACATTCGTCGGAATACGTGCATCCATCAACAGACATCCACCGTACAGCAAACTGCTGTCAATACTTGATTATGGGGCCTTCTATAAATCAAATATTATGTTCAAGTCAATGCTCAAGAAATTGAAGCACGAGGAATATGACCGGACAAAACATCATCAACCCATTTCACATGGTGACTTAGTGAAATTACAATCATCCGCAGAGTATGTGAAAATCTACGGAACTTGAGGGCTAGTTCTTTTCTGTAGAAGAAAGATCATGTTGGAAAGGAATACATTCAGATGGCCTAAAGGGCGACCAAGAACCACCCTGGTAACAATTTGAACGATGGTGACTTTGAGAGCAAAACTAGGATGTATGCTACTGGGGATGAATTCTGTCCTGTTAGATCATTTCAGAAATATTTGGATGAGCGTGACCGAGTAAATGACATATTAATATTTGGATGAGCGTGACCGAGTAAATGACATATTAATATTCGGATGAGCGTGACCGAGTAAATGACATATTAATATTTGGATGAGCGTGACCGAGGAAATGACATATTAATATTCGGATGAGCGTGACCGAGTAAATGACATATTAATATTTGGATGAGCGTGACCGAGGAAATGACATATTAATATTTGGATGAGCGTGACCGAGTAAATGACATATTAATATTTGGATGAGCGTGACCGAGGAAATGACATATTAATATTTGGATGAGCGTGACCGAGTAAATGACATATTAATATTTGGATGAGCGTGACCGAGGAAATGACATATTGTTCTAGCAGGCAAAAGTCATGGTGTCAGTCGATGATGAAACCTGGTATACTTGTAGACCAGTAGAGGAAAAGATTCTGAATACAATACTTACACAAATCGCTGTGTAAGAGCAAGCATCGTCACCATGTTAGCTCATGCCGGTGTAGAAGTGAGGGAAATTATGCGAATATCTGCACATCGGAATGAACAGAGTATTCGAAGCTACAACAATGACTCATCTGACCAACAGACGAGATATTACAGCTCCATTCTACATGGTGCTGCTGCTGGATCCGAGAGTCAACTTGCTAGTGTAGGTTCGACCCCGAACCCTGGAGTATTGTCCCCTGCAGCTATTCCCTCTACGTCATATGCTACACCCGGAATCCGTTCGGCTACTCCAGAATTAGCTTTCCAGATGTCTGCATTTTCCAGCCCAAGTCCAATTTTGGACACTCCCGGAACACCACTGTTTCCGCTTCCCATCACACGTACAACAACACAAACATAAACATAGGAGTGGTTTTTCCTGGAACACAGTACCCAAAACAATTTGAAGTGCATAATTCAACTGTCCAGGTGTACAATTATTTTGGACATTAAGTACCTCCTAAGGGACCCTCATACATGTATACAGAATTCTCATAACCTGTGACATCAGGAACACTGACAAATTTGAAATATTTTATGGAGCCCTGTTACACTGTGGTGAAAAGTTATCATCATTGATACTGTGGTGCATCTTTGGTGATTTTATTACAATCAGATTGATAAAACCTTCACACTATCTATAGTGAATTATCTATAGATAAAGAATTTGGTAACCCTATTGGAAAATTTACTGCAAATTTGATTGAGTGATCTAAAGAATATGTGCAGTCAGCAAATTTGAAATATTTTTTGAAATGCTATTACATTTTGATGAAAAATTATCATCATTTATACGGTGATACGATCTTTGGTGATTTTATTACAATCAGATTGATAAAACCTTCAGACTATGTATAGTGAATTTTCTATAGATAAAGAATTTGGAAACCTTATTGGGAATTTACTGCAAATTCGATTGAGTGACTAAACTATCAAAAATATATGCTATCAGCATATTTGAAATATTTTATGGAACGCTGTTACACTGTGATCCAAAGTTATCATCATTTATACTGCGATGCAATCTTTGGTGATTTTATTACAATTGAGGGTGATCAGATTGATAAAACATTCATAATTTGAAATGTTTTTTGGAATGCTGTTATATTGTAATGAAAAGTTATCATTTATACTGTGATACAATCTTTGGTGCTTTTATTACAATCAGATTGATGAAACCTCCAGACTGATTATAGTGATTTTTAGAAAGGTGAGTTGTCTCACCTTTATTATGCTATCTAGAAAATTTCTGATTTTAGGGTTGTCCGAAGTACATGTATAAAAATAGTTCCAAACTGTTTATTCTTTCTCAGACCAGAATAGTTATCCTTTAGTGGTTGACAGGCTTTGTAGGCCTATATATAGTCACTTAGCATGTACTTGATCCCTTACCTGTATTAAATAATACTCTGTTAATTGTTTTCCTTCAAGATATCAGATTAATACGCACTAAAGTATGGAAGCCTGCTATGGTCACTCTTCCAAAGATTGACCTCAGCTTGGAGAAATACAGTTCAGGAGGCAACATGTACATGTGTAAATAGCTGCCCTACCATAGCTCTGGGGGCTGTACATGTATCTATGCTGGGTCTAGTTTCTGATCAATGGTCAAGCTAAAACTAGGTCATCACATGGACTGGTGTTAGCTATATAGGTACATGTATGTAGTGAAAATAATGAATCAATTGAAGTTAAACTTAGAAATAATACTATCTGACATGTCTGAGAACTGAAATATTCTGAGATGGATGTCTTGCCACTTATTGTTTCATGCATTCGTGTGTTCTAATACTTTCATTCAGTGCCAGTACTGAGTGTACATGTATGTATAATAGTATTACCACTACATACGGATCAGCTTGGTATTATGCCCAGTTTTTCATGTGCTTTTTGGGGGCTTTTTCAAACAAATAGATACTATTTTGAATTGAAACTCTGGAAAACAAATCTGCTACTTAGGAAGCAGCTATTCTTTTGAGTTTTACTATCTCCACTATTGCAGCCAGTCAATCGATAGTCTCTGAAAATGATACTCGGGTATCACAATCAGTTAAAAACTATTTTTCCTGTTAGTCATAAATTACAAAACACTAATTTACAAATGGAAGTACAGTGCAATAAAATCTAGATTATGCAAAGAGAAGTTCACTTGCAATGGATGTTATCTGTCCCAACCCTCAATCAAGCAACAACTTTTATCTTCTGAACCACCTTTCTATATATGCCCATGGGCCTAGTTTTTATAGAGAAAGAAATTGGTACCCTTATTGGGAATTTACTGCCAATTTGATTGAGTGATCTCTCAAAAATATAGGCCATCAAATAATTCATAATCTTGTACATATACTAAATATAGAGAATTTGTTACTAGAGATAAATTTGCAATCAAATAATTGGCATATTACAGGAGTTTGTTGAGAACATTTGAAAACGGTCATATTAACATAAAAACGAACATTCTTGGCAATTGTTATTTATTGTTGCCACTTTATTCACATCTCACCTTACAATTCATTATAATTCATTCTTTACCGGGTATCGTACATTCATGTATACTGTGACCAAGGGAGGTAACTCCTGTAGGTCCTCGCGAGTAATACCATTGAGTATTAATACCATTATCTGACGTTTATTGAAAGTTATCGAATGTATATTGTTATGGTAGATAAACCGCTGTGATAAAAGTCACCATTTACCTGAACAAAATTCAGTCTTATCTTAATTTTGTGGGGGGGCTATGTTTTAGGTGGATGCTTACCAGTTTCAGTCAGCGAGGTGTGTGACGTGTGTTTGGAAATCCCCTTTTTATCAACTTTGTTTTCGCCGCGTTTTACCAGTATCGGGGAAGGAAACAAAACGATAAACATCGCATGATGTGAAGATGGATTAGAATGGGAATAACTGTCTTGTATTTGAGAATTTGAGGACGTTGATTTTACTGTCGCAAATTGAGTTTGACCGACGACGCGTTAGCTCGACACACTTAAAGATGTAATCAGCCTCAAAATGGATGGATTTGTAAACTCTCCCCTGTGCGTTTTTTTCAGCAGGGAGGATTACCAAAGCATCATATGTATTATATTTGATGATAGTGGGATCGTCATATACAACGAATGCAAGAATATCTTGTCAGAGAAATTTGTAACTCTGCCCGCTTCGACGGCTTTTCTGTCTCGCCATTGATGGGTGTGTTGTACGCGGAGAGGAAAATGACGTCACTGCGTGATGTAGGAGTGACGTAGCGACGCTCACGAATTTGAATGCTGCACAGCTGCAGCCATGGGATAATGTCATGGCTCGTGTCTACGGTTGGGTGATGTCGCATAGCATACGTTGGTAGAATGCACCATACGTGTAAAAGCTTGATGACACGGCTGTGGAAAAATAAACGGCATGCCATGCTGTTTATTTTTAAAGATCAACTCCTTCTATTTTCTCGTGAATGGTAGAAACAAGTTTAGTTTCTTGTGGTCAAATGTGTCTCATTTTGTACCTGCTGTAACATATGCCACTTTCGCTGAGTTTGAGTTTCAGCCCAGATTTGAGGCTGATTACATCTTTAAATGGTGATGCCTGTCACTATTTACAATTGCTGATGGAAAGGACCGATTGGCTCTAAC